>JAYMTK010003466.1:0-12260 GCA_036897405.1 Pelargonium myrrhifolium | reverse complement strand
AATAGTTACAAAGTTAAGTTAAGGGTATTTAGGTGCAAATTGTGTCAAGTACATGGTAGTTATGTGTAAATACTCTTATTATAAAAATGAAAAAGGAAGGCCATTTAGGTCTTTTTCCAAGTTAACTAACGGAAATTGGACGAAAAGATCTTTTGATAGTTTAGGGTAGTCAATAGTTAGAAAGTGAAGTTAAGAGTAATTAGGTGCAAATAGTGTCAAGTATATGATAATTATCTGTTAATACCCCTAAATATAATGAGCAGATTTCTAGGTGTGAGGCCGTTGACATACAGAAATTGTCGTAAAAGAGCCCGAACCACAAAGTAGTCATATCTATGTTCGTGCGATAATTCTAGAGAAATTGATGTAGATAAGTTCTCTAGGATTGAAATTTTGTATCGACCATAACATTCTTGTAGGTGACATAAATTTCACACTTCATACAATTGTTTATTTGATATAAATATCATTGTAGTTGTATTTTATAACCAAAAGGAAAGATATTAAATACTCAAGTCCACGAGGAGGAACATGCAAAATCACACAAAAGGATGGCACTACTTTTTTTGTTGATGTTGGTTGTAATTAGGGGTCACACTTTGTGTTCTCGAGTTGTGTTCATTTCGTATTAAAAGTTTAATATTTTGTTAACTGAGTCAATTTGAACACAGCTCGATTATGAAACAGAATGAGTTACACAAGCACGATGTATTTATGAATGGATTGACTTGACACGAAACAATATTATCATGGCTTCCGTGGCTTGGTTTTCTCTTCGTTGATCATCTCTTTTCGGCCCAAAGAGTACTCTAATTGTTTTCTCTAGCTTCGAAGGGCTTTATTGAGTTCTCTTGATGACCGAAGGCGTTGTTCTCACGAGTGCCATGAGAGTTTCGCAAGCCACAGGAGCAATCATGCCTTGAAGCACTCCGGGCGCACAACTTCGGGCGAGTGCCTTGAGCACAAGTCTTTGAGTGCACACTTGAGGCATGGTTCTAATTCTTTTTTGTATACAAACAGGCGCCGAAATTCTATCTTACAACGACCTAAGGAATTCTTTTCAAGTCGTAAGTACATGCATGAATTAAGAGACTAGTAGTGTTCAGGAAAGAGACTTAGTGTCTTGTCACTAGCCTAGGACTTTTGGCACATGACCGCACCAAAGTGGTCTCTTACACCACCACCACCAAGGATTTGTTGAGTGGGGATCGATCCTGAGACCTTCTCCCATTTACGCCTTACACAGTTGGAATAACCAACTGCGTCACACTTGGTGAGTGGGGCATGCTTCTAATGCCCTAAGGTCTCGGACAAGGGTAATGGATTTGGGCGTGCAATTTAGGCACAAGTCTTGGGCGTACGTGCATCGGTTGCAAGCTTTGGAACCGCATTTTGGGAACAAGTCTGTAAAGTCATGTTTTCGTCGTCGTGAAACAGAAGTGACGTGGCGCTCTGGCGCCACATGTTAATGGCCGGACAGATTTTTGATTTTTTATGTATCATCACACTCTATAAGTAGAGAAGGCATTTTAATATTTTTATTCTAGACTAAAAACCTTATTAGTATAATTATTTTATATGCTAAAATGAAAATAAGTTTCATCTATTTTTATTCGACAATTATTTTTGAGACAAAAGGACCGTATAGCATTTTTAGTGTACAACACACCTACTCACACATGTCATTTAGCACGGAGCTGACAATTTAGACCCGAATTTGCAGTCACCCGGAACTCAATCATCAATCCACATGTTTTTGGATTCGGTTCCCACTCAATTCTCAGATCGAGTCGGACAAATCAGTATGAACTCAACACATTATAGTCGTAAAATCCGAAACTAAATCCAAAATCCGCAACTCTTATACTTTTCATATCGGGTTCGGATTAAGCTTTTCCTAGACAATTTGTAACAACAGCCATAAAAAAATGTTTGAAATCATGTACAATAATATTACTCATCATTGAAAACATATAGCACTGTTTTTATATTCTCAATGACTACAACAATTAAGACAAAACCTATGTATACAGTACAAATGTTTCAAATAATGAATAAAACTCTATTACTTTGCCTATGTTTCATGCATTGTTGTTATGCAATTCTATATTCTTCGTTCTTTCGTTCTTCATTTTTATTGTTTTCACTTTCGTCAAGAAATCGGTTAATGCCAATTTGGTGATGGAATCATACCTGAAACTCAAACGACGAATCTCAGCTCGATAATACAGACATGGGGTTTGGGAATTTTAGGACATCAAAAGTGAATTAAAAGCTAACCTGAGCATGTTCGGTTTTGAGTTTTTGGAGATCATCTTGAGCACAAATGAGCCTACATTGCATATAAAACCCAATTTTTCAGACAAGTCATGATGAGCGGGTAAATTGCTTGAGTATGTATGCGTTACCTCCATTGCAGATCGGTTATTTCGTGGAGAAGCTCCTTTTCCCTCTCGTGTGCAGCTTCGAGCTGCAATGGCCAATCACAAATTACAAACATTTCGGTTCTTAGTTTAGTGTTGAGGAACGAGAAGTAGAAATGAAGAATAAAATTGGAGTGATTGGAAGTAAAACATGCAAGAATGAAGTAAACAAATGGATGGATGACCAATGGTCGGTTCGAACAAAAGTGATATACCAACACGATTAGCATATAACGAGCATGTTTATGTTGGGGTACAATTCGCAATGAGAACAAATCAAGCAAGAATCAAACAATCACACATGATTTACGTGGTTCGGTCAATGTGACCTACATCCACAGCTAGGGCTGAACGAATTTTGACCCAGACCGGAAAATTGGACCGGACCAGAACAGTCGGTCCAGTCCTTACAACGACAATTCATTAGCAGTTAAATTAGCTTCAGTCTTTCTCTTCCTAGTTCTTACTCTGAAGTAATCAACTTTTAATGCTTCTCCACAACTCTCTTATCCAATCATCTTTACGAAAAGATGGTTGGCCTCAATTTATCACAACAACAACAAAAACGTCGATCTACTAGTTTGGAGCATATTCTGAGACTGTTCATGTCATGATAGTATGATATATAATTTGCTTGTAAAGAGAAAAGCAAGAACAGCCTTTGAGCTAGATCGTTACATACCAAAGACTTCTCAGTTGCAGCCATTGATGCACTTCCTCCATCAGCTGCTTTGTTTGCTGGAGTTGATAAAAAAAATGGAAGAGAGAGAGTTAATATCAACTAATTAGAGTAAAAAACATGCAAATTCGAAGGTGTTCCGTGATTGCACCTGGAGAGTCTATAGAAGAGGCTAGTTTCATCAGATTTAGAATAGCCTCCTGTTCAAAACAAAATTCAAATGAAGAAATTATGATCATGATTAGATATAGAGGAGAAAATAGAAATAATATGTGCCCACACTATCCATACCCTTTGCTCGATATTTGTCTGCAAAACAGAAAGCAGGATTGGAAACAGAGAGGCGCCAGAAAGAGTTGATGTGGTTTCGCTTGCAATTGGCGGAGGTAGAGGTGGTGTTAGAGAAATAGGTGGATGTTGAGTGATCACCTGAAAAAAACGATATCATTGATATAAAGACAGGGAACGAAAATAAAATGTAAGATAGCGTTCGGATTGGAACCAGGAAAAAAAGAATGGTCGTGAAGATGTCATTCCCCTTAGACGTGTCCGCTTACAAAATGTAATTGGTTCCCATCATTTGATTCCTATTCCCGTCAAAGTAATCCAATCGCAACCTAAGTACACATTTCTTGGGGCGGCTTGCAGTGCATAGTCGTGCACAATTCAAGGTTCTAAGTGTAGGTGATCAAGATGAAGAAGATTGCCAGCCGGCAACGGGACACAGACAATTAATTTCATACTTTTTCTAATGTTCCTTGTGTAAGTAAAACATTCTAACTATGTTGAATGTAACCGAGTGTGTTTATGTGTGTTAGGGGTGGCAATTCATGCTCGCGGATCGTGTTTGTGTTGAAAGTTTAGAATTCAATTAAATGGGTCACCTGAACAGAGACTGATAGTTAAACAGGTCGAGTTACATGACACAAACACGACCCAATTATAAGTGGGATGGCATGACATACGCGCTCAACACTTTCAAATAATTGGGTTCAAAATTACAAGTTTAATTTATACGAGTCCTTTTGACACAATATGTTTTTTAAAAAAAATAAAATTTTATCCTTAAATGGGTTGCACGGCCCTTTTATGAACCTTTTAATTAAACGAGTTAGATGGGTCAAAAATCAAGTAAAATGCAAAAGAGATACTATAGATACGTTTAGCACATATGTGCTGACCTCAACACTACCAACCTGCATGCTGTGGCTTTTTTGCAGTATGGGAGTTGGGCCAGCCACCTGAAAAGAGAAAGGTCAGTTGATATTTCATCAGAACAAAGGAAGGAAAATTAAGACAGAATAATCCGTCACCTTGTCTAAATCTACATTCTCAGACGTCACCTTGAAACGTCCTCTTTGCTGAACAACCGGTGCCTTTGTTTTCTCGTCAAGATCTTCACTGCTTGCGGCTGCAGTATCATTGCTTTAATTACAAAAAAGTCACAGCAATTGCCTGAAGAGTTGACCATTAAGAAAAACAAATTTGAAGAGTATTTACATGCCTGATGATTTAGACGCTGCTTTAGGAGGCAGTTCAAGAAGCGTATCCTCTATTGTGAAATGAGTAGCCCCGTTGCTACTGGTAGTGTTGTGAGAATGATTTTGCAACTTCTCGCTGATATTTCCATGAACACATGTGAGTACTTACTGAAGCACGCATTTTGACGTATTATGTATGAAAAAGGACTCCATAATAACGTGAAGAAAAAAAGAAAAAAAAAATTGTCTCCAACTTCTGTCAGACAAGAAGAAATCAATTAACTAAATATAAACGTTGCTGATTAGAAATCAAATCTCATCTGTAAGAATTAGTTCCAGAGGACATCAAGAAGGGGAAGAATTTGCTGCGAAAATTCATCATAGAAGAATTACACAGTTTACAATATTCTCCTGTCCTAGATTTCATTAATGTATGTTTCTGTCCAAAAGATTTACCTTATTTTTTTCTTACTATTTTTTTAAAAATATCCCCTGTTCTCTAGGAAGCAGTAATTCTGCCACTGTTTCTCATCAAATTAAATAAATTTTCACACTAATCAGACGACCACTATGATATTCACCAACGCTTCAAAACAAAGCTAAAATAAACAAGCTCTCCAACATGAAGTAACCAACCAAGCTTTTTGACGAGAATATAAACCACCAGAACAAAAGGAAGTTAATGGTGAGTAAAGACAATAAGTGCTCGCATATATAAAATAGTAAATAAATTCAAAGTTCAAACATATATGAATGGCAATAATATATTTGTGGTTTAAGTGCCAAACCTCTCTCCTTTAAGAAGAACGGTAACTTCTGGAGAACTGATGTTTGACAAACTTCCCCTTTTCTGATGACACTGAACAGCAATGACCTCTACAGACTTCCCACCAGTCTCCATAACAAGCTTATCACCAAAACTATTACCAATTTGATCACCATGACGAGGTGAACAACTTCGTGAGAAATTTTGATCATTACACGAACTAGATATGCTCGTATCATCATCAGATTTCTCATATCCAGCTCTAGGAAAAACAAGCACATTTCTAGTTAGAACAACTAAAATAAACCAGTGCCAACTAACAGGCTCTGACATGGAATTGTTATTAGGAAATTAAGTACAGATCTTCTAAACTGACTACCCCAGGTTTCACAACGCGACAACTAGCTACCATATGATATCAATAATCGGGTTATTCATTAAAGTTAAAGAGAATTTGCATTCCTTCTCCTCACGTGCTAGTCACATGACCCTTATTATTCCGTTAACATCCAAATTACCTTTCAAATTCTATTATGCTCTGTTTGGATTCTTGGATTTCGTTTGAAATTCTAGATTCGAGTCAAATACAATGTTTGGATACACTCAAAGAATTTGGAATTGAATATGGTTCAAATCCAATAGCATTCAAAACATGTCTACAAAGGGCGAAGTCAAATGAAATTCTTACCTTATCATTTGAAATTTTATGTTTTCCCAAACACAATATTTGTATTTGAAATACAACATTTCAAATCCCAAATTTGAAGTGATGAAATTCAAATCAAATCCAAGTTACCAAACGCAACCTAAAGATAATCTGAATATTCGTTAATACAACTCTTTATACCCCTTCAAATTTGCATATTAACGAATTATATAGACCACATGACTAGCACAATGAAAATTTTCAATGACTTCAACAGATTACACAATTATTGAGAATATGGGGTAGTTAGCTGTCGCGAAGTGATGAGATTTTTGGCCTATGACACAGGATATATATCTGCAAGTACCCCTAAATAAAATAGCAAATCATCAATAACAGAAGCGTACTTGTTATGATTGATAGCTGTGTCAACTGATAAAAGAGGAGTTGGTTGATTATGCACAATATCATTATCTTCCTGTTAAGTAACAGATCATCAGGGACGAGAGACCATAAAAACATTAAACTGAAGAAAACCATCAAAAGAACTAATTTCTTGTATAAATTAGTATGAATATAATATACCATATCTGAAACTTCTGCAATGTTTAATGAGGGAGATAGAGTAAATTGTGGTTGCTGATTGCTATCAGATGTATAATCGTCTTGGATCTAATAAAAAAAATTACTCAATAATTAATAAAAAGCCTAAAACCCCAACACTGCTCATTATGATTTTCACTAAGAAAACAAGATAAACCATTTTTGTACCAGGGAAGCTTGATTCTTCAGATCTTCCATATTAAAATTCCATCCACTAATTCCTCTTTTATATTCATTCTGCATCCAATCATAAAAACAGATAAGAAGCAATCTATTAACAGCACGTACAGATCTGACTATTGTAGTGAAAAGGTTTTCAAATGTAAGATAATATATTGCAGGCATGAAAATGACTGTAGCGTGGATCTTGTCAAGGACAGAAGTGTAGCCATTGACCTAGAAATCTGATTACAGCACCTAGAAAATTTCTGATTAAATCTTTACCAATCAATTGCAAATTTCAGAAATATAAACATAAACATAAATTTTCGTTGACCATCAGAATAACTCAGAAATCTTCTTTTTTCATTTGGATAAATAAAAAAAGGAAATGGTAGACTAACGAATTAGAAATCTGGATACAACAAAAATTGAAGACAATACGTGAAGATTTCCATAGTAAGGGCATAAAAAAAATAGATAAAATAAAAGGTCCAACCTGTGAGATTTCCTCCTTCTGTCCATCTGGCATTTCCTTTTGTGCAAGCATATCCTCTTCCTTTCTCTATGATTAAAAACCAACAATACCAATAACACAAACAACATCTATAAGCACATATTAGAAATCAATATAGTAGTATTAAGGGATACACACATGCAGTCAAATTTAGAAAGTGGCATGCTACCTTCAATATCTCAATCCGATCACCAAGAGCAGGTAATCCATCCAAAAGTGTCCGCCCTATGTAATCACTTGACCTTGCTTGCTTAAAAAAGGGATGCTTTAACAGCTTCTTTGCAGAAGGCCGCTTTGAAGGATCCTTTAGTAAGCAACTAGCAATCATCTGCTTAAAAGACTGAAGAGAAAGAAGAAACACCAATAGAGGATTTGAATGATTATAAACAAGCTTAATTATACACAAGTTTTCAGAGCATACCTTGGAAAACTTCTTATCTCTTTCATAATCAAGGCCAGGTGGAGCATTTTGTAAGGTCATGAGCAGTACCTATTATCAGCATGTGCTTTAGATTGCAATAAATTCCAGGTGTTTTACAGAAGATGCTTACACAAGTGTTCCACATTACATATTCTATTCACCTTCATGGGAGGATACTTTGAGAAAGGAGCATGGCCATGAGCGAGCTCCAAAGCAGTTATACCAAAGGACCAGATATCAGCCCTACATGAAAATTGTCAACCAGATATCAAGGTCATGCTATCTAATCCAGATAAAATAACAAAACACATCAGAAACCAATCACCGACTTGAAATCATAACCATGTAATTGCTCCATAACCTCAGGTGCCATCCTGAAAAATAAAGATAAAAAAAACTTTAGTCGTGATTATAGAACATCACAAAATAAGGAAAATGATAGTAGTCAGCAATTAAGCTCCATGCTCTAAGGATGTCATATCAGTGTGCATACTCCCAAACAAGGCTCACTGAGTTAACTGGTTTGATTATTTTACTGTACGCTCAAATTGGTAGATTATGAAATGACATATAACCACATAACCCAAGCTGTTTCACCATTATTATATAATATGAATATGCTAAGAAAGATTAGTACCAAGAACATTTTTAAAAACTTATACACAAGTATCAGTAAAATTGTACCAGCAAGGAGTCCCTACAAATGTATTCCTTGTGCGTTGCCTATCACCCGAATCAAAAAGGCAAGCAGATACACCAAAGTCTCCCAGTTTAACAGCACCACGTGAATCAATGAGAATGTTCCCAGCCTAAAAATTAAGAAAGAAAGAAACATTTGATAACCCTATTATACTTGATTGCTTTCATCATATATATGACTCATTATAGAGAAATATGCGCTGTGATGGTTTGCATTAGAAAAAGAAAAGAGAAACGATAAAACATAATTAACTAGCACAAAAGTTACTGGAGGAAGACTATTGAATTTCTCAGTACAATTTCTTCTCTCTTTGCTTCTTCAACACAGAAGCTCTAAGCATATTAAGTGGAAAGTCTATGAACTTTATCAGTTGATAAGATATAGAATAATAGGCATAACTATGAAGGAATAGATGAGATATCGGGTCGGGCTTGTCGTTTTAGTCAGTAGAGATTTCAAGGAAGAACTGATCCACAAACAAGGCAATTTGTAGAAGTCCTAATTGGGATACTTAAGTTATTTTTTACTGCTTAACAACCAAAACTTGGCCATATCAAAACTTTTTTCAGAGCATTTGATATGATAAATTATAAGAATAAAAGAAATAGTATTCAGTGACAAAACTCAGTTCTTATGTCACTGATAATACAGAGTGAAGATAGCAATAAAACAACCCCCCAGGCTGAAAGTGAGACCACTTGTAGAAATACACTACAAGTTGAAAAAAATTAAAGAACAATTTTTTTTTTTTTCTTGGCCTCCTTGACTGAGTGTGATAAATAGTAATAAGCAACCTGTGAATTATGACGAAGGATCAGATACTCACCTTGACATCTCGATGTATATGCCCATGATGGTGAAGATACTCTAAGCCCTTCAATATCTCACGCAGTATCGTTGCTATGACCACCTCCTCAAAACCATCTGGATATGCAGCTTTCAATATGTGGAGACAAGAACCACCAGCCATATAGGGCATAACAACCCACAAATTATGATCGCTAACAAAGGAGCAATGCGACTTAAGAACATTAGGGTGATCAACCAAGACCATTGTTTGTGCTTCGCGGGAAATATTAGACTGTAGAGAATATAAAACAAAACAAAGTTTCAAAAATAGGACAACATCAACCACAGTCACGTCAAAAAACAATCAGAAACTACAATATCAGGTGGGAAAACATATTATTAACCCTTAAAAAAAATCCCTTCAAATAAACTGCAGGCAAACTATTAATGAGCCTCTAAGAAAAATATCTATGCTTATAAGAAAACTGGAAATACACTGACCAGCCACCAAAACAGTCTATACATAATGCAACCTCCGGAAGTAACAGGCTAAAAAAAACACCATTACAAAGCTACATAGTCAATCAAGAAGCATTATAGTGTGTCTACGCTACCTTTATATCCAACACCAAGCCTCAAAAATCAAATCCAAAACCACCCCATTTCGAGCAACCAAACAATCCACCTCACTATTCATACTACGCATACAGCACAAACAGCATAAACTTGAAATCAAAAGCACTCCATTGTCCTCTCTCTTTAACAAATTCCCAATCTCCTCAAATATTACAGTTTCATAATAACAAACAAATGTTAAAAACTAAAATAGCTTCAAACTATTCCATAATTCAGAATCAAACAAAGTTTCTATTTCTGTCCCTATAAAAACACAGATAAAATTTAAAAAATAAAAATAAACACCTCTATCAAGCAATTGTTCACATTATCAAACTGACTTCAGAAATCAAGCACAGTCTCTGTTTCTATTACTTCTATAAATAAATAAAATATCAGACAAATTAGCATGAAATAAAACACCACCATCTAGCAAATGTTCATATCAAACACAGTTTCTATTTCTGTCCCTATAAAATAAAATAAAAAACAGATCAAATTAACAACAAGAAAAACACCTCTATCAAGCAACTGTTCACATTATCAAACAGACTTTGGAAATCAAACACAATCTCTATGTTCTATTACTTCTATGAATAAATAAAAAAATCAGACAAATTAGCATGGAAAAAAACACCTCCATCTAGCAAATGTTCATATCGAACACAGTTACTATTCAATTACTCAAAAAATAACACAAATCAGCAACAACAAAAACACCTATCTCTAACAAATGTTCACATTACCAAACTGATTTTAGAAACCAACCACAGTTTCTATTTCCATTACTTCCAAAAAAACAAAAAATCAGACAAATTAAATTAAAAATAAAATAAATAAATAAAACACCTCAATCAAGCAATTGTTCACATTATCAAACTGACTTTGGAAATCAAGCACAATCTCTATTTCTATTACTTCTATAAATAAATAAATCAGACAAATTAGCATGAAAAAAACACCTTCATACCGACAGAGTTTCTATTCAATTACTTAAAAAATAAGACAAATTAGCAACAACAAAAACACCTACCTCTAACAAACGTTCACATTACCAAACTGATTTTAGAAACCAAACACAGTTTCCATTTCTATTACTTCCAACCACAACAACAAAAATCAGACAAATTAACAAACAAACAAAAAACACCTCAATCTAGCAAATGTTCACATTATGAAACTGATTCTAGAAATGAAATACAGTTTCTATTTCAAACATAAAACGAACAAAATCAATAATTACCAGATCGCAATTGTCTCGTTCGAAGTCGAGGATCTTAATCGCAACCACCTCATCGAACGCCTTGCAGCGAGCGCGAAGAACCGAGGCGCTCACGCCTTGCCCTACCTCCTCGAAGAGCTCGTAATGCTCAGGCCCAATCGGATACTTCTTCTTCTCCATCGCTTCCCGCCACAGTACCACAGCCCCAAACAAGCAAATGCAGCTTCCAGAAACGGAAAACAGAAACGGAACCGCTCGGATTTTCAGTGTTCTCCTCAACAATTCCGGAAATAAATAAAAAGTAGCGATGCGAGGTGGCTCGATTGTTTTGGATCCATGGAAAAAGCTCTCTCTCTTGATTCACATGCAAGGAAAGGTGGTGACGATGGCGATGACGAGGTAGTGTTTGTGTCTGCTTTCTCGTGACTTTTTTTCTCGGGGAAATTTGGTTTTGGTTTTGGATTTTTTTTTTTTTTACCGTTGTGTTGTGTTTTTTTTTTTTTTTTGGGTTTTGGGTTTCTTATTTTTTTTTCTGTGTGTTTTGTGATTATTTTTGGAAAGCGAAGCAATCGGATCGCCAGAGAATAACGTTTTTGTATGGAAAAGAAATGAAGAAGAAGCGCGCGCACAGGCGCCACCTGTGCCGTTGCAACTCGCGAGCACGTGACTTGCACGTGTCATTCACTTTTTTAATAATAAAAAAGAATAATTGCAGATGACCCCCAAAACTTTAAAGGTTTGGCAGATGACCCATGTAACTTTTTCCGTTAGTACATAACCCTCCAAACTTGCAAAAAACCCATTTGGCTGTTAAAATTTATAATTTGTGGTAAATTACTAAAGTACCCTTATTTTTTAATTATTTATTAATTTCAAAAATTAAAAATAATAATAATAAATAAATAAAAATAAAACAAACCCTAATATTCCTTACATTGACTAACCCTTGCTCTTCCCTGAGCTTGACAAATATTCCTTTTACTTCATTTCCATTTGCCACAGGAAAAAAAAATTGAGCAAAGAGAAAACACATAAAAAAGCACAAATCTTTGTTGTTTTGGGGCAATTCTGAACCAGACCCACATTTTCACAAATTCAAAGAAAGCACAATTTTTTTTTTTTGTCTTTGGGCAGTTTTGAACCAAACTCACCTCTCACATTTTCACAATTTCACTTCCAAGTTTTGTCTTTGGAGGGTGGACTTTTTTTTTTTTTCTGGAGCAAATGGATAGCACCAAT
>JAYMTK010003465.1:0-12261 GCA_036897405.1 Pelargonium myrrhifolium | reverse complement strand
CCACGGCGCAAAAGGCGAAGTTGGGGGAGAGGGTGAGAGAGAGTTCTGGAGAGAGTGCTTGTTTGGTTACAATATTGTTTTCTTGAAAGAGGTGTCGCATAAACAAAATTTGAAAGAGAGACGCATTAATTTGTTCGGTAAAAAAATATTTCAAGTAGAACCTTTTTAAGGAGCTAATTTCTGCGAGCAGTGTGTTTTCTATGAAATTTTTGTTGAAAATTTTAAGGATATGATATAAAATGCAATTTTTGCCCTTGTAATATTTGGTTAATACATTTTTAATTTAGAAAAATAATAATTTGAATTGAATTATTTTATATTTGTTGTTAACTATTTGTGTATGATAATAATCAATATTACGATGGTCGACCATTTTGCTAAAACATATTAACCGCTTTCATTATGTCAAGATGGTCGACCATTTTGCTAAAACAAATTAACCGCTTTCATTATGTCAAGAAAAATAATCATCCAAATTCAGTACAACCTAATAAATGAATTTCTCAATATTCAAATACTTCAAGTCCGTTTGGACATTTTAATACTCCCTTCATCCTAAAATGAGTGTCTTCCTTTCTATTTTAAGAAAAATTAAGGAGAAGTTAGTTAGTGTGGTATGTTTACCATTGTATCCTCATGATCATGTGTTGAGAGATACTAACTTTTATAAGGATATTATTGACAATTCATGCATAGCTAATTTAATAGAAAAGGAAAGAGGACACTCATTTTGGAAAAAAAAATCAAATGAAACAAGACACTCATTTTGAGACGAATGGAGTAATTGATACCTCATTACGTAGGGGTCTCGCATGCTCTGCATCAAATGGAAAACTAGGCTTGTGGCATGGCAGATATGGAGTGAAGTGGTCGGCGTTGAGAAGCATGGTTTTGTCTCTCGGCTCCTCTTTATGCTCTCTAGGGTTTTGCTGGGCGGCGGTGGACAGAGGCTAATGACGCTGGAAGGCGGTGGTCGAAGGAGGGTGCGTCTGAAGAAGAGGTGGAGGAGGGAACGGAGGAAAGGATGGGGGGCGCATCCCGGGTCATGGTACCCGGGATATGGAGTGAACAGTGTCGGGCAGGTTCCGATCCTGGGGCCAAATATTGTAAGCCAAAGTTCAGGAGGTGTTGTAGTAGTCACTCATTCAAAGAAGAGTATGGCCATAGAGAGTGGGGTCCCAACAAAAAAATTTGTGATGACGGTACAAGTGTTGACCTTAAGCAGACGTGAAATACTAGATATAATATTATGTTAATTCGAATGAAATTGAGTACTTTTTCACCATTTTTCTCGAAAAAATAATTTATACCTCATTACAGTTGTATTTGCCCACAGAGTTTGTTTTGGAAAGATTCCACCCATGTTGCCAAGTTGGGTAGCTAGTGGTTGAATTGACTATTAAGATAAATATACATAATATAATATAATATAATATAATGTATATTATTTTTTGTCTTTCATTTTGTATATTACAAATTGTATAGTATTCTATAAGATAATGAAATTTTACAAGTTGAGAATTGCAAGAAAAACACATGAAAGAGCTAAAAACAACTTCACAACCTAAGTGAATACTTAGAACACCAAATTGAATACCTAGTTTCATTACACAAATTACACATTGCACGAACCCGAAACTCGATAACAACTTTGTAACCTAAGCGAGTTCTTGAATTTCAAATTGAATATCTATTCCATTACACGAATACGTGTTAAGCTACCTCAAATCACAGAAACAACTTGAAGCAAATCGACATCAAATGGGAGGAGGAAAACGAACTTTGATCATCGTAGACTAAAACGAAAGAGATGAGAATATTACAAAGAATAGCTGTACAAATTAATTTATCATTTTTACAACATCGTCGAACAAGGCCAAGTTATCAAGAGGCGGTGCCCTTGTGTTCGAGGGAGAATGGTTGATCTTCGCCTTTGAGAAGAGCCAACCTCTGAGACCTCGAATGGCCTTGTCGGTTATTAAGGATATCAATATATGTTCGGAGCCTATACCGGTCTGAGTTTGTGAGAGAAAACGGAGGGTTGAGAATGAGAGACGGTGCTTCCACCAAAAGGAAGAGTAGCAAGCGCACTGCTTTTGAATATAGCAACGCTGCACTTTCCGTGTCCCCCATGAGCTCTTCGACCTGACAAACAATAGCAAATATAGACGCTAAGCTTCGAGTACTGTCTACTATGTATAAAACCCATATGAAATAGGAGTGTCTTGAGCGCATAAGCGTGCTGTTAAACTTAACTCAAACCCAAAACCTTAGGCTGATCGGTGAAAGGCCCAACTAATATATCAACTGGCGACACATTCTTCACGTGAACGGACCTTGCACGTGAACCAAGAAGAGAGCTAAGGCAGACAGGTCACAAGGCCTAAACAAAACCACCGCTCCAACCCAAAAGTTTAGGTTGATAGGTGGAAGGCCTAAATAGTATATCAAGTACCGACAAATTTCACATTCTTTCAACGTGGGATTCCTTAACACGTGCTAAATGGCATGACATGACATGATGTTTGCTTACAACTCTCACTATTAGTGCATGTATTTTTAACATACACTTGGACTCTACTACGCTTTTGCAATTTATGTCTTGCATATTCTAAGGATGGGATTGGCTCATAGTCTTGGTTGGTAATGACGGGTACTCTGAGCTTTTTTCCTATTGTAATGTGCACTACTTAATACAAAAGTCATGTTTAAGTGTTTTAACATTGAAGAAAACCAATCTCATAGTCGTGACTCATGATCATGGAAATAAGAAAAAGTAGCAAAAACATGTTGATTCATGCATCGTGTTTTGAGCGTCAAATTCAGCTTGATTTCCTTGTATCTCTCGGGCACCGATATTGTGATAGTGTGTTCTAAGCAAAATACCAGAGCACTGATTGAACAAATGAGTCTAATACCAGAGCAAGAAAAGTTAAGTACTCACTCCTCCGTGTCTTCCAAAAACGAGAGCAGATTGAAATATTGTCTCCATCGCATCTGGCATCTCTGTGCTTCCTGCAACCATGCCAGCAAGAAAGGTCTTTAGAAGCTTAAACACGAGAAAGAACATATGCCAAAAATAACATGGCACCATAGCAACATCCATCAAAATAGAGAAGACGACTAAAGTCTTTTGATATGACAAAGCGAAAAAGGAGATGCTCAAGGATAGAACCGCATCTACACCAATAGTCAAAACTAAGGATCAAACCAAAACAAAATTGATGGCCAAGTTGCGTGCCAATCAACCCAAGTTCAACTAAGAATAAATACTTGAAAAAGAAAATAGCAATAATAGTAACAACAATTGTCTTTATTCTTTGCTACTATTCCCTTCTAACTTTTTTGACTAAAAAGTTTTATTCGTCAAAAGATTTTAAAAATTAAAAACTTGAATTTGAAAGAAAAAAAGAAAGAAAAAGAAAAGGGCTATTAGTTTGTAAAACAACAAAAAACAGCCAATAATGACTCATAATTTCATCAAAAGTAAAAATAAATAGTTTTGAAGAACAATACGAAGAAATGGGAGCATTTGATCTTACACGCCACGCCCTCTTGAACTAATGAGAAAGCTTTGGAGGAAAAAAAACAGGAACTCTTTCAGTATAAGCAAAAGGTAAAAAATTTGGTCCTTGAACTTTGGTGTTTGGACCCAATAAAAGACCCGAAATGATCCTTTCCGTTAGAGCTTATATCAAAAATTCATGGACTATTTCGGGTTTAAAAAAGTTCAGGGACCAAAGTGGGCCTTTTACCTAAGCAAAATTATCAAAATATCAAATACATACCAGGCTCAATAGCCTTGGCCAGTTCCTCGGCATGCTCAACTTCGAGGAGAAATTCCTTCTCAATCTGAGAGGACATATCCTCTGCCTCTTGAGCGGTTGCATAATGACACTGTTCTAATCCAGAACTGCCATGCTTCTTGTCGATACTTGTCCTCGATCTAGTATTCTCTTGGGTAGGACTTCCTTCCATAGCCGAGGCAGCCTGCGTATGGCAAATATCCAGTGCTTGCTTCCAAATTGCAAGAATTACAAGCTGAATTGAGAACGCTTCTAGCTGTTTACCTCCATCCATCTTTTTGGAACAAAAAAAAAAAAAAAAAGACTCAGATAATCTTGAAGATAAACACGTAAAACCGGAACTTTTGCAAACATTCATTGCACCATTAGGCAAAGGTAGAATCGATACATATCAAGAGAAAAGGTTTCTCCATTACGAATCTATATCTACTAAGAGCTATTTTCCTTAAGAATTTACTCATTTTATATTAAGGGATCAAAAGAGTCCATATTTTGACCATCGGAGCAAATTCAATCCTACTAATTACTATATATACTAATCAATTAAGAGTCCAGACCGAATTTTGCAGAGCATATAAAGCAGCTACCAACACCCTGTATTTGTTTATGAATATCTGTGCTATTGATTCATCATATACATTATGGTCAACCAAAGATAAAGCTCTCATGGGCTGACATCGTAAAAAATGGATTAGAACCACTAGATTGAAGTATAGATATTAGTATGCAGTAACATTGGCAAGTACCACAGAAAAAATTATCCTCGAACTATGTGCCCAGAGAGAGAGAGAGAGAGAGAGACAAGTTTGATTACATAAAAGAGCATACAAGGTTACCTTTTCATTGACTAATTCTGTGATGGCAGATGCGCACTGCCGCAAAGACTTGATCCTTGTCATGCAATGACTTGATGGTTGTTCTATAGTATCTCCAACATCTGTGGATCCTAGTGAAGTACCAGGAGCAGAACTTTGACTTTCCAAGCTTCCGGGGTAATACATCTTACTGGTTGCTGTCCCAACAATTGGCACCGGGGCGCTTGGTGTCGGGTTCATACTTATAGATGCTAGCGAGGGACTCTCTGATCTGTATAGGGGATGTGGCTTGGAAGCACTTGCTGAGACAGCTGACACATCCACAGGAGGCCCAGAAACGATAACATAATCCTGATCAATCAATTCTGACGAATTCATAACTGCAAAAACAATGAAAATACATATTAGCATCGCATATTGTGGATGTTTCTAACTGCCAAAAGATAAATAGAAACCTAGAATGATTAACAGAATATGAAGAGAGAGAATCTCGGTACCTCTTGACCTAATGTTAACAGATCTTTGGCCCATGGATTTTAGAGGTTCATCTAGATTTCCATCTGAAAGTCTGCGCCCTTCAACCATAAGGCCGGTATTTACAATATTTTGCGTCGCACCAGCGTATCTTGAAGCAAGATCAATTCTGTTAGAAGTGTTAGATGTCGCTTCTCTTCTATTAGCTTTTCTATCAGGAGAAAATCCACTAACAGACTTCATTGAAGACCTTCTTAGATAGGATGGGCTCCCATCTGGACCACTCGAATCGTCATCTAGAAAGAAAGGCATACAATCTTCTTGAGAATTTTCGTCTGAATTCCTTACAGGACCATATTCAGACGAACTTGAACTGTCCATCATTCTTGAAGACCTCCTACTCCTGCAAACCAAACAAGATTTTATTTACTTCTAAAAATGAGAACAAACTTCAATGAGATTTTTTGTTGTTGTTGCTCCTTCACCTTGATGGTTCTTCTGGCTGTGACTCAACTAGGAATGGGTGATTAAATAACTCTTCAAATGTTAATCGCTCCACTGTAAACAAAAAGCAGAAGATAAAGAACCAGACTGAGGTTCAAAATTAAACTAATGATGGAAGAACAAGGTCTGAATCCTTTAACAAGACAATTTGCTATTGCCTGTTATTTCTATACCTCAGTCATTTGTCTCAAACGAAATGGCTAATCACCAATTATTACCTCAGTGGCAAAACTTGGTAAAAATATGACCAATATAGAACTACAGTCACACTTTGGTGAATATAAACCCTAATGAACACGCCCGAAAGAAATGATTTTGTTCAAACTGATAGGATGAAAAGGGATATGCAGAAACCTAAACTAACTTGGAGAACAATGGAGTAGACTTAAGTTGAAATAGCTTGGGAAAATATATATCATAACACGTTTATGAGGTTCAGGAATTTAAACTAAAGAATAACTGAAGCAACAAAGTTATAAGAGTCAAATAAACACCTCAAGAATTTTGGTTCCTTCACCCAAAAACCACCAAGGCATTCATCAGTATACCACGCTTGTTGAGTTTGTTGCCTAGTTTAACCTCTTAAGCTCTTCTAGTTTTTTTTTTCCCCCCACTATATGACCATATAATTGGTAAGTTTCAAATATCAAACTGTAACCTATGAAATACCTGGATTACGGCGCAGCAATTTCCGGCACAAATCCTTGCAGTCAAAACTCAAATCATCATTATCTGGAGGGAACTGCAACTCAGTTGATTTTATAATGTTCTGCAGCAACTGAACAACGCAAGTGCAAAAAAGTTCAAGTTAGGACAACTGTTAAGTCACAAAGCATCACATAAGCCTCTAGAATACTGATACTTCAACGAAAGATAATTAAGAAAAATGAAATCCTGATGGCTATTTCAGAAATTCAGATGTATTATTAACAAAGATATATAAACCTGAATCTGGTTGTTTCCAGTATATGGGGTTTTCCCAGTCACAAGCTGAAATAGAATGGCACCGACACTCCAGAGATCTGCCTGTGTGTTCAGTGTAAGGTTAAGAGAAAAAGATTGTGCAAAAAATAACTTAAATCTTAACATACAAACAGAGAACATGTCACCTTTGCATCATACTTCTGAAGTTGCATGATTTCAGGAGCCATGTATAGTGGTGACCCGCACAGTGTTTCTGCAAGGCCCCTAGGTTGTAGAGATCTGTCAAAAGGAAACGGAAATATTTGAATTTTGAATAAATTAATGGATGCTCGGAGAACCAATTCTCCATGGTTCATTTAGCAGTGAAGGATGATGAAACTGAACTTTATTTGCAAACGTCATATGAGGGCCATCTAAACTAAGATGAACACTGCAGATTTAAAAGTTAAAAGCCGGATGAAGATGTTGATTATTTTACCTTGCAAATCCAAAATCTGCAATCTTCAAAACTGATTTATTGTCATTTGAGGAGAGGAGGAGGTTCTGTCCAAAATTATACATATCACAAAATTATTTAAAAAATTAACATAAAGCATTTGGATGCTGTATGAAAAGAAAAAAAAAATAACAATCAGACTTAAAGAATCTCATTTAGAAAGACTAAGACGTCCTAATTTTCTTGCGAACCAAATAATTTGTCTGGTCATTTGTTCTCGCACTAGTTAGACTGCAAACATATTCATGGTCATACTAACATATCTTTTCAACATTTGTATTCTTTCTAGTCCACCACAATTTAATTATTCAGTGCACCAGTCAATAAAGATCAAGTAAGGCCTTCTTCTAACTGAACCTCTCCACCATGACAGAGGTTAGTGTAACCACAATCTTATGTCATCAAGTACATTCCATGTTCACATTTTACGCTACTCCAGTGGTGAATTGATTATTCTAGCTAGGCTTGGAACAAATGCAAAAAAAGTTGCATAATATGCCAATTGCATTATGCATTTATGCAAATCAGGTAATCAAAACAATTTATTCATTGTCAAAATATAGCTTCAACTGTCAACTCCTAAAAATGAAGCTCGGTCAACACTACTATGTTGCTTACGTTTCACAAAACCACCCTTCACCAAGGTTTTTTGTATATCACTCATATGCTTGAAAAGAAATGCAGTTCTTGCATTTAATAGATTTTCTACAACACTTCTTTTCTCCATCCCTAGGCAGTTTCTTAGATTCTACAGTCTTTTTCTAGAACAGTTAACCACGTTTTAATCATCACTCGTAGAGCTACAAATCTGACTGCTCATTACAGTTAGCAAAATGAAAAAGAGAACAAAGTGACATTGCCCTGCTTGTTTTCAGCTCAAGAGCTAGTCTGATAGGTAGCTAGAAATCATTTTTAGAATTTGAACTCAAACAAGAAAACAAAACCTGTGGTTTTAGATCTCGATGTATGACATTATTCTCGCGAAGAACTTGTAGGCCAGCCGCTGTAAGAAAACATAGAAATAAATAAAAATAAAAATAAAATAAAAAATAAAAAAAGTTCCATAGTCACGTCATATTGTCTCGTAAGAGATACAGAAAGGAAGAGCAACCAGAGGGAGTTCAGGACATACCAAGCTGCTGCATAAAGTGCTTTGCAGTTACTTCTGGAACTCTTCCGTGACGCTGAATATACATAGAAAGATCACCCCCTCTACAATACTCCAGCACAAGGTTTATCTTCCCAGGAACCTAAACGCCATGCACATATAAGATAAAAATTCAAAATACTAATATAATTAACCTTGAAGAAGAACATAAACTTCGACAATATGTTTTCTTCATTCCTTCATAACCCCCAGTCCCCCAATATTGTAATGTGGGTGAAAATAACAACACAGTCGAAACAAAGAACAGGGCTACTAGTAATCAAAAATAGATTTTTGAACCTATTACATAGAGCTGAGATCATTTATCAAAAGGTCCTAGAAATGATTCAATAAACATGAATTCAGGAGTTTGGGATTGAAACTTAGCCATCCTGAGCATCAAAAGAACAACATTACAGTAATTATGTCAAAGCAGGAATTGCTGTGAAAACTGTGCTAAGCATGTGATTCCACTACAAGCCCATTTCATAAACTTCAATTAGGATGAAGGAAAGATCGTATATGGACTGTATTGGATCAATTTTCAACTCTACTAGTCTGCATTAATCTCGGTAAAACTAAAGCTTCTTGCTTTACCAACTGCCAAAAATAGAAAGCTAGAAAAAACTGCAGAGGACCAAATACCCAAACAACAATGAATTCTTCACACTTCCTGGACTAAGAAAATCTTCCTCGGAGAACAATATCCCGAGAAAAAGGAAAGACCATATGGAGTGTATTGGATCAATTTTCAACTCTACTAGTCTGCATTAGTCTCAGTAAAACTAAAGCTTCTTGCTTTACCAACTGCCAAATATAGAAACTAGAAAGAAAAAAAAAACTGCAGAAGACCAAAAAGCCAAACAACAATGAATTCTTCACATTTCCTCCACTACGAAAATCTTCCTCGGAAAATAGTTTCCCAAGCAAAAAGAAATGCAGTAACAAGCTAAATTCTGAAGCTTGACTACAAAACAACAACAATCATAAGTATCAAAGCTTAATATTTCACTATATTATTAAGATGATACACAAATTCTGAGCTCAAAATTCACTTCCTCTCCCAAATTCCATGCAACCAAACAGAACCCAGAGCTATAAATGAAGACAAAAACACAAACAAATAGTAAAAAAAATCAAAAATTGACCAACCCACCTCAATCATATCGTGCAAGCAAATAATATTCGGATGATTGATTCTCCGCAAGATAAAAATCTCCGACATGAGGCTGTCCTGCAATTTCTTGTTGAGCCGTCCCGTTGCGATCTCCTTAATCGCCACCTCCGTGCCGTGGACTCTGTGCCTCGCGTGCCACACCACCGAGAACGACCCGGACCCGATTCTCGGACCCACCAAGTAGTCGCCGACCACCCTGACGCCGCCCCTCCCCGCCGGCTGAGACATCGCGAGCCGAACAAAAACCCTAGAAAACCCTAAAACCCGGAACCGATCGCCCGAAAAAATGCCGAAACTCCGAGCTCTGTAAACGGATCTTCCCGAGATTCGACCCAACTTCAATTCGGATCCTCTTTGCTCGATCTTGATGAATATAAATGTCGAATCGATGGAGAGATATAGAGATAGGAGGATTAATCGAGGTCCGGCCTAATTAAGTAATTAATTTAGATTAGTTTAATCTAATTAGTGTGTCGAAATTGTAATTAGCGCATTTTAGTGTCGAATTTGTGTCGCGTTACAGAGAAGGGAAGAGAAAGAGAAGATTAGGATGAGAATCGATGAGGTCTATGGTGAGCCGTGTGCGTATTGCGCACCTGTGTCTTCGCTTCTTCAACTTGTAGCCTTCAACGGTTCAAAATTTATTTATTTTGGTTAGGTAATGATTCCGTGGGGTGGGCCATAGGCCCAATAATACTTGAGAATTGGTGACGTGTCGAGACGCTATTGGTTGAATGGAAATAATATTTAATTTTTTGATAAAGTTGTAGGTGGGCACCTCTGAATTTAATTGCCAATTGTAATATATGGACTCAAAGGTCAATCAATTGTAAATGTTGCTTTATTTAGAATGTACCTCACAATCTCAAATATATTACTTTCACAATATGAGTTCAATGGATATGGATCTCTATATTTTAAAAAATTATTGATGTCTTTTTTTGGGTGCAATTTTGATTCTTTTGTGCTTCCCATGATGCATGGATATGTTTGGTTCGGAAAAAAGATGAATGGTTAAATTGGAAAAAAATTTAAAATGGTGTTAACAGACCTTCGTATCTAATCTTGAATTGGAATTCGTGCACAACCGACTTGAGTATACGACACTTTTGTAGGTTACGATACTTTTTTTCTTTCAGATATCTATGAATAGTTGAATACATTACGACTATCCATAATAAAGTAACGTCTCTTCATTTTTTGTCTTTGATTTTCTCTATCCTCCCACCATATCGTCGAAGGTGATCCGGTGACATCATTCCTTTTGTGGCCATCTGTATTGGTCTTATGAAGGTATCATGTCGGTGAAAAAGCTTAAAAAATTATATGCAACAACATCCTATTTTAAATCAATGAAAATGATGATAATTGAAGAATGGTTTCATTGGCATGGGATGAGGTTTATCAACAAAAAAAAATTAGACTACTCAATAGATAATATTAGGTATAAGAAAGTTTTCACGTTAATCTGTACGTTATATTTAAAAGTTTTTACTAGAATAACACAATCAAACACAAAGAAATACTCTCTCACTTACTTACATATCAAATTCGTAGAGATGCTTCAAACTTGGGGCGCCGTGTATGGTTGTTGAGCATCTATACATACCGAATTACCAATGGGGCGTTGGTCACACGTGTTATTTGTACGTGTAGTTTTATAATGTGCTTGACTTTACATAGGTATAGCGGTCAAGTTCGGTTGATTTAGAAAGTAAAATTGTAACAATTTTCTTCTTTCTCATATGTCTAATCATTGTTTTGTTGGAGGGTCAAATGACACAACTAAAAAGTTGAAAATTAGATGGTCAACCTACTTATACAACCAAAAGTTAACATATACATTTACATGCTCGACCTACTAAACTATTCACAAACTACATACTCTCTCAAGTCAACATACGGTCGATCTACGAACTGCTAAAAAACCTTATTGGTCAACATGCTATATTGTATCAAATCAAAGCACGTAACGTTTTATACAAATGAGGATTATATGTGTGAGATGAATATGTCTCTCTGATCATTTTGTTCAAAAAATTTAGCAAGTTGTCCTTTCAGAGAATGAGCGTTGCAGAAGCTTTCGAAGAAAAACTAATGTTCTCTACAAATTTAACTAACGTCACACCTTGTTTGAAAGTTACGTTTATCTTATTTGACGCACACAAAAGGAGCCCAAAAGTAAAGCTGACAAAATGGACCCATATCCGCAACCCAACTTTAAAAAAATCGGGTTGGATATATTTGTAAAAAATAGTGTGTTTTATGCCTAAAATCTAAAATTAGACCCGAAACCAACCTGACCTACCCGAAAACCCTATCAGGTGGGGTCAGGGTTAAAGCTGGCAAAAAGTATGGTCGAATCGGTTTAAAAACATCCTAACCCTAACCCTTATAGAGTCTTCGGGTAGGTCGTTTTAGGTTCGGGTCAGGTTAGGGTCAAACATCGGGTTTTACGCATAAAATAACGGGTATACCCGACCCGATCTTAATCCGATACAAAAATCTTACATTACTACTCGACCTCTTTTTTTAAAAGATTGAAAAAATCAAACCCAAACCCTATATATTTAGGGTCTATTTGTGGGTACCAGCGAATACGGGTCCATTTTTTCAGGTCTACAGTAAAGACGCTTTCAACCTGAACCCGACCCTACATTTTTTCCACCCACCTCTAGCCAACAGAGTCGGATGTCTTTATATTAGAAACTACACAATCTACGAGCATAACTGTCTGGGTGGTGTAGTCGGTTATCACGCTAGTCTCACACACTAGAGGTCCCCGGTTCGAACCCGGGCTCAGACATTTTAACCGTTATTTTTTGCGCCATTTTTGACATTTCTTCACAGCTCCGTTTCTCTCACTGACCGATCAAAACCAAAACTCATTCCCAAGTCTCCTCTTTAACCCCAAACTC
>JAYMTK010003464.1:0-12261 GCA_036897405.1 Pelargonium myrrhifolium | reverse complement strand
TCCGCATCTGTAAAAACTTCAATAGTACGGTGGTGTCCCTTTTTGAAACATATTCCCTTCCCTGAGCTGTTCTTCAAGTACCGAAGTATACAGTGAGCTGCTTCAAGGTATTCGGTACGAGGGGCATGCATAAATTGACTTATGAGGCTAACTGCAAAGGCAATGTCAGGATGGGTATGTGAGAGATAAATCAATTTTCCCACTAACCGTTGATATTGCGAAGTGTCTACCGGAGAACATTGGAAGGCAGCGCCCAACTTTTTATTCGGGTCGATTGGAGTATCAACAGGTCGACAAGTACTCATGCCCACTTCTCGAAGTAAATCGAGAATGTATTTGCATTGAGAGACAACAATCCCCCTTAATCCGAGCGACACCCATACCGAGAAAATATTTCCAAGTACCGAGATCTTTAATCTCGAATTCATTAGCAAGGCAGTGCTTCAATCGGGCGATCTCGGCCATGTCGTCATCGGTAACAATTATATCATCCACATAAACAATGAGGATGGAAAAACAACCCGAACCCGAGCGACGAGAGAACAATGTGTGGTCTGATTGGCCTTGAGAGTACCCTTGTGTTGGAAAAATTTAGTAAAGCGCTCAAACCAAGCACGAGGGGACTGTTTCAATCCATAGAGAGATTTTCTTAGTCAACAAACATTGTCTCCAAATTGTACTTCGAAACCTGGAGGAGGGGACATATAAACCTCCTCAGTGAGATCACCATGCAGGAAGACATTCTTCACATCTAGTTGCTGAAGCGACCAGTCCAAATTAACCGCAAGTGAGAGCAGAATGCGGATGGTGTTGAGTTTTGCCACCGGGGCGAATGTCCCTAAGTAATCCACACCATATGTCTGAGTAAAGCCATGCGCAACAAGACGAGCCTTATATCTGTCAAGGGAACCATCAACAAGAAATTTCATGTTAAAAACCCATTTGCAACCAATTGCCCTTTTTCCGACGGGCAGCTTTGCCAACCGCCAAGTATGATTTTTTTCAAGAGCACGCATTTCCTCGAGAACCACCGCCTTCCACTCCGGAATAGATAAAGCAACTTGTATATTCTTAGGCAACTCAATGGACAAAACATTAGCAGAAAATGCTGAAAAACGGGAAGAGAGGTTATGGTATGACACAAACTTGGCTAAGTGATACAATGGGCGACTAGTGCAGGAACGTGAATCTTTACGAAGAGCAATAGGAAGTTAACACTCACCTAATTTAGGGTCAGAAATCAGAGCAGATGTCAGGATTGGAGTGATAGCGGAGGACGTTATTTCAGTTGAAGCGTCGATGGGGGACATGGAATTCTGATGGGTTTGGGATACGGGATCCCGTATTCTTCTAGCATACACCTGTAATTGAGAATCCACAGGTTTGGCAAGATTTTGAAGCTGCGAAGAATCTGAAGTAGGCAAATTTTGAGCCATTTGAGGTGAGGATGGCAGATTCTGGGCAGCAAAATCAGAAAAAATTTCAGATTGATCTTTTTCCAAAAAAACAGGATCTGGTGCACTATTTTTCGGAGACAAACAGGGATGATCTACCGAATCTGAGGGAAAGAAAAATTCGAGATCGGACATATTTTTCTCAAAAATTGATTGAGAGTGATTCGGGGGGAAAGTTTTTGTAGAAACCAAATCATGCAACGAAGTGCTGCCTTGAGAATTAGAGGCTGAAAAATACGGCAGATTTTCAAAGAAAAGAACATCCATGGTTTCGAAAAACTTTCGGGAAGTCGGATCAAAACATTTGTAGCCCCGTTTGTTAGATGCATAGCCAATAAAAATGCATTTGAGTGCCCTAGGGTCAAGTTTCCCTCGGGTAGGACTGTGATCATGCACAAAGGCAGTACATCCAAACACTTTTAGGGGCAAATCTGAAACCGGAAGCCGTAAGTTGGGAAAAAAATTGCACAAAGTTTTGATGGGGGTTTTAAATTTTAGAATCTTAGAAGGCATGCGATTGATAAGATAAACATCAGTAAGTATTGCATCGCCCCAAAAATATTTAGGAACATTGTGAGTAAAAAGTAAGACACGTGCAACCTCCAAAATATGCTTATTTTTACGTTCAGCAATGCCGTTTTGCTAAGGAGTGTTAACACATGAACTAATTTGCACAATCCCCTTTTCAAAACAAAAAAAAATTCCCCAAGATCTCTTTGAAATATTCCCGACCATTTTCGCTCTTAAAATCTAGATTTTACTTCGAAATTGAGTCTCAATCACGTTATAAAAATTTTGAAATGTTTTTTCCACCTCAGATTTATGTTTAAGTAAGAAAACTCAAAGAATGCGTGTGTGATCATCAATAAAGCTGACAAACCAGCATTTTCCAGAAATCGACTCGACTCGAGATGGCCTCCAAATGTCGCTATGAATTAACGAGAAAGGCATCGAGGGTTTGTATGGTCGGGCTAGAAAAACAACTATTTTATGTTTAGCAAAGGCACAAATTTCACAGTGAAACATAGAAGGATCTTTATTCAAAAACATATGTGGAAACAAATGTTGTAGATAGAAAAAACTTGGGTGACCCAAGCGATAATGCAAAAGCTTAATATCAGAGTTGCTAGAAACAGAAGCAGACTTAAAATAGGAACTAAAAGACGGAAGTGGGTCGCAAAAGTTTATACAGTTGCTCCAGCGATTCCTTTGTGAATGACAGAGCTCCGAAGGTTACTTGTGCAGGCAGAAACTAATCAGCCTTGGTGTGAAGGGCTTGCTGCCGTGGATTATGCTCTATCTAGCGGCTGGATTTGCTGGACGCCGGCTGCTAGCCGGCTGGTTTACCATGAATCTTCCAGCAAGTTTCTTTTGTGTGCCAAAAACGTCGGCAGTGGTCACAATAAGGCCGATCCCGAGACTCACCACCATGTCCTGTGCGGGTTGCCAATGCCGAGTATTCTGGAACAAAGTTCGAAGAGCTGATTGTTTTTAGCATGATCTTCCGACGACTTTCCTCTTGGCGAACCACCGAAAAAACTTCACGGAGTGTCGGGAGAGGCTTGCTCCCAAGAACACGACCCTTGACCTCATCGAGTGACTTGTTAACACCTGCAAGAAAAAGGTAGACTCGGTCGTTCTCTTCCTTCGTCTTGAAACGTTTGAGGTCATTGGTGCTCTCCCACTTCTCATCAAAGCATTGGTCGAGCTCTTGCCACAAGCAAACCATCTCGTTGTAGAAGGTAGTGATGTCCTTCTCGCCTTGTCGAAGTTGCCATAGCTTTGTCTTTATCTCAAAGATTTGTGAGGAGTTTTCCAGGTCTGAATACATCTCCTTGACGGAGTCCCACACCTCTTTCGCAGTGGGCAGAAACATATGTGGTTTTCCGATGGCGGCTTCCATTGAGTTGAGTAGCCAAGCGGTAACCAATGAATTCTCGGATGGCCATATAGCAAAATCTGCATCGGTAGTTTTTGGAATTTTGACATCGCCGGTCAAATGGGCCAACTTACCGCGCCCGTCGATCGCAAGCTTTACGGACTGCGACCATTCGAGGTAATTCTGTCCATTTAATTTCTGCACTGATATTTGCAGAGAAGAAAAATCGGAGCTGGTTTTTGGACTTGAAGCCAGTGATTTAGAGGGTTCCATTGGTTGGATTTCTCTTTGTTTTTTTATCGGGCTTCACTAAAGAGAGGAAAATAAGACAATCAAGTGTTTTGGCTCTGATACCATGAAGGTTTGGTACAATTCTGATATGTTATTCTTTGAATAGAGTGACCTTTAAATAACCATAGAATACAGCAATCTTGTCCTATAATTGAGGACTTTACATGGAAAGAATGTTAGACTAATACTAAACAGAATCAATTAGCTTAAGTCAATGACTAAATTGATTAGACTAAATCAATTAACATAATATTGATTTATTCTAATTAGTCAATAGTCAACAATATGTTCAGGAACTTATTCAACAAATGGCAAATGTCCAGTACACAGAAAACCTGACTGAGGAACAGTTAGATGCCATGGCAGGGAGTGAGACTCTCCGGTTTCAGGCTACATCGTGTGGAATTACTCGAAACAATAAGGTGTGCTGGAAACCTTTTGTTGAAGTGGGTGATAATGTCCCACATTGGATAAATATGAAAGAAGTGAGCTACATATAATGGTGCTAGTGAAATCCTACTAACAAGGTTGACCTTTTAGTCGTGTGGAAGTTCAAGCCATTATATGTAGCCCATTATTGAAATTTAACACCTTTGATCTTGACCTAAGCAAGTTTGGCATTAACTTTTCTTACTTTATCGGACAAAAGATACACATATTTTGGTCTTTCATATGCTAATTGCTAAACTTAAATATTTTGATGTTCCAAACAGGCATTGATCAAGTCCACAAACAGGCTAAGAGACTCATTGCTTTCTAAGGATGAACCGAAGTTGGCAATTCCCCTTTTGTTGCTTATTGCTCAGCATCGCTCAGTGTAAGCTAATCTAACCCTGCCATAAAAGCTAATAAACAAACAACAAATTTGTTTTTATTATCTAATGCTTGCATGATATATAAAGATATTTGATTCTGAGTAGTAGAGTGTCAAAGAACTAGAATAAAAAATTTGGTTACAAATTGAGTTGGCCTGCCTGTATGTGCGTCTTTTTGTTTGAAACAGATCCAATAAGAAAGTGAATGATGATTTTATTGACTGTTTTATTATTATTATTATTTATTTTATTTTTTTTATGCGTGCTCACTGTGTGTTGCACAACTTGCTGCATCCACTATTTGATTTTTCTAAGATTTAGCATATTTTCCTGTAGTACTAATGATGGTAAAAGACATCCTTGCAAATTATGTTAGACTTAATCTGGTTCTGAGTTTGTCTTCTTTGATTGAGGACTTTGAGTGTCAAGTGTCTACGATGAATTAGTGTAGTTAGTACCCCTTGCCTCATGTTCATTACCTAGTTAATGGTGCTAATACGGAACTCCTGAGTAATAATTAGGGGTAATTGTCCACAAAAACACAGTTACTCTAAGAAATTTTCCATGACACTTAATTACCTTCTACCTTAACCCCCACTTTCTGTTAGCTTCACTGTCAGAGTAGTGAAGAAAATGACCATTTGACCCTTTCACTCATACTAAGTTTTCAATTATTACCAGCAGTATTTTGTTTTATTAAAATTTGGCTTAATGACCCTACAAGTCCCTCTACTTTCAAAAATTAACCGCCCAGGTCCCCATACAAAAAAGTCACCAGAGCAGTCCCCCTATAATTAATAAATGTGCCAACGAGGTCCATGGGTCTGTTAAAACTAACCATCCCGTTAGTTGATCCTACGTGGAAAAAGAAAAAGACAACAAGGCATCCATATTGGACAAAAAAGGCATGTGATCCTCACGTGCCTCTCCAGGTCAGATCTGCTCCCTCATCTGTACAAAACAGCACCGTTTCGTCTACCCACACCAAAATCCCACGTTTAACCTCTCCTTCTTCAAGCGTGCAGCCTCTCCTTCCTCAAGAGTACAGCCTCCTTCAACCGTACAGCCTCTCCTTCTTCAAGCATACATCGTCGTTTCAACACAAAATCCCTAAATATTTCCTTTGCATCTTCTTAATTTTGATGTTCTGAATCAGTGCGATGTTGAAGCTTGGAGAAGAAATTAGCAACAACCTTCTAGGTTTGTGATGAGGTAAAGTTTACCATTATTATATGTGCTAATATGTGATAGGGTTGAGAATTTAAGTTGAGTAAATATTTTTTTTTTCCTTTGGATTCTGAGAAAATGTGAGACTCCAAATATATAAAATTTGGGTAACTGAAACAGTAGTTGGAATAGCTGCATAAGTTGTGGAAACTTTAATTATGGATGGACACTAAGTTAATGATCAAATTATGGTTTTGGTAATTGTTTGCAGTGAGACCTTATGTGCATGTTGCATAGTTCTAATTAATGTATGAGTGAAGAATTTGTACCAGAACATGTTCTGTTCATTTTTTGCCCAATTCTAGTTTATTTAAGTTCTGTAATTTATGTTTTCAGGCTTATTTTATGATTGTGTATAACCGAGTTGTGATTTTTGACAATGGCAGTGGCACGATCCCAAATCCCCTAGAAGGTAATGCCGACTTTTGAGTGAATACCGAAATCAAGTATTTGCTATGTAAGAACTTATTTCTACACTGAATGAGCAACCATGGATAATGAATTGGAGTAATGAGGATGGGTATGGAAGAGATGGTTATCCAGTGATGAATGAGGAAGGTGGTGGCTTGAGAATTGAAGAAAGGAAGAACAAAGCTTGCTGTTTTTACTTTTTTTGTACTGTGTTCCATAGTTGTTGTATTTTGGGCAATCATAAAATCATGTCATAGTAGTCATGATTTATCTCTTGCTCTCCCTAAAATGTAATAGTTTATATGAACATATGTAAACTTGTTTTGGGAACTTGTTATGAAATGAATGAATGAAAACTTGGGTTTGTATTCTCATTGGAGTTTAGTCATTCTCATTCAAACTAATTTGCTATCAGAAGTTGATAGTCATCATGGTAGCGATAGCAACATAAGCTGTATACTTGTGCACACTGCAACCTAATATTTCTCACTGTTTATCAAAAAAATATACTTAATATGTATGAAATAGAGTTGCAATTCAAATTGGAATAAAATATAACTGTCATAACATTAAACACAAAGGCAATAACAATATAGAAACTACATTCATGAAAACTGCAAATGAAAGAACAGAAACTGCATTCATTTCTATGTAAACTAGTTCACAAAATATGTCCTAGACAAGTTTTAACCATCCATAAATAACAACCATTAATCATCCAAACAAAAGCAAGTTTAAGGCCTAAACTATAACAAAAAGAGGCAAATCAGGCCAATGTTGCACAAAATGTTTCTAAAAGTAAGTCAACCAAAAGCCTAGTCCTAAGGCTTCCACACTTTCTCTTTTCCCTTTCTTGAAGTGGGTCTTGGCTTCTTGGTTGGTTTCTCCATTCCTCCATTATGATTTGGTTCTTGAATGTGTATGCCCTTACTTCGCATTGTCTTTGTCTTGTCCTTGACAACTTGTTGTGACACCCTTCCAGGCTGCACAATAACAATAATTAAATAACTTTAGCAATAATTAACGGCACAAATGATAACTTCATCAAATCACACTGAATTATTTACATGGAGCAACCACAAATGATAAATTAATATAAAAAACTGTCAGCACAAGAATTGCAGCACCTTATATTTAAAATTAGCTACTTGCAGAAAAAACTAGATACTTACGTTTAAAATTGCAGCTCCTATTGTAGGGTTTTGAAACAAACCGAATCCTTCAGGAGCCCTTCCTCTAGTGGCTGTACGAGGTTGCTGTAATGGTGTTGCTTGGGGCTGTACAGGTGTGGCTTGGGTTTGTGGTTGCGATGGGCTAGGTATGACGGTGGCAGGAACTTCATTACCCTGCGATGATGACAACACTGCACATTATAGCAATATCTAACTTCACAATATAAAAAATACTAAATGTAAACCAAACGACTAGAGTAACGTACCTCAAGTGGTTTATCTGGACATGTTCTTTTATTATGTCCTCCTTTTTTACATTGTGTGCAAGTTAATTTCCTTCCAAACTTGCTCAGCTTGTAAAGATGTGGGTCTTGCCCATTAGTACGTCGCTCGGTTGGTTCTTTTTTTCTTTTTCCTTCCTTAGGCCTTCCCGGCATTCGTTTCTCTATTGGTGGAACTAAAGGCCTCATCAAAGAGGTAGGCCAGTCTTGAATGCCCCGAACTGGCTGCAACATGTTTCCATATGTTTTCTTGTAAAGTGGTTTCTTAAACCAATCGGACACATACTCCGAATACTCCTTCTTCTCATAGTCGATAACGGCACAGACATGTACACACGGATAGCCTTTCAACATCCAACGTCGACATGTGCAAGTCCGTTTCTCTAAATAGACCACGAACTTGGTTTCACCCAATCTTACTTCGTATCCATCCTCGCCGTTATATTCAAGTTCCCAATCTTCACTTTTCTCTATATTGAACTGTAATTTCTGTTCAATCCGAGGAGCATAATTTTTCTTCCATTTCGAGATGGCACCTCTCTTCTCCACTAGTCTTTGCATCACATATACCCTTATATCTTCCATAAGGCTAATCACTGATTTAGTCCGAGCTTCAATTATGACGGAGTTAAACGTCTCGCAAAGATTGTTGTCCACAGAATCAACTTTTCCATCCTCTGGAAAGAAAGCCCTACACCAATATTTAGGGTGTAGAGTGTCTTTCATTTGAATGAAAGCCTCAGGTGAAATTGATGCCATATCACTTAAATTCTCCCACATTTGACACATGTTGGGGCTTTTAGATGCAGACCAATATAGATACCGTAGCTCACTTCCACGCCATGTCTTCCTACAATTGGCGTATAAATGCCTGACACACATGCGCTCCTGAGCAGCAAGTATGATGTCATGAATAGCATTAACTAATCCCTGTTTGAACATAGCAAATGATAAATGAGCATTAACAATCGTTGTTATTGCCTTTGACGTATAAAGCAAGAAAACATAACTAAATATTGAAGACATGGTACTACCTTGATTTGTATTCAGTTCACATTCATAGACCAATTTTGATGTACTAATGTCATTAAGGGCATTCAGTTGCAACTCTAATTTTGGTTTGTACAGAGAGACTAAATCTTTGATTCTAATCATATGATAATGATGCAAAAACCTTGTATGTGCTTCTCAAGGCCCATCTCTTTTCCTTTTTGACCTCAATGTACCTTGAAAATCATAAATAAAAGAACTAGTACAGTCTATAATAAATATATAATACATGAACCATTGAACACTATATGAGTGAATCTATCAATAGTCTGTTATTGCAAAGGCAGACAAGTTAGATACATGAATTTGTAGGTGCACTTATAAGTGAATATCAAAATGTGCAAATGTCACTTGTTCTGAATAATAGTTTAATCAGTATATATAAAGAACCACATCACACACTGGCAGCATAAAACTCAGTTCAGCAAAATCAAACAGACACCAAACATCAAAATCAAACTCAGTGCAACTCTAATTGATAGAAATAATTCAATTATTTCTAATTACCTTCTGTTGGTCAGAAATTACCGTCCATCCACATCCTCTTTCCATGTTCAAATCATTCCGTAACAACTCGAGAAACCAACTCCAACTATCGTTGTTCTCTCCCTCCACAATAGCCCAAGCAATAGGGAACATTTGATTGTTCCCATCCCTTCCTACAGCAGCAAGCAACTCGCCTTTTAGCACACCCTTCAAGAAACATCCATCAAGACCAAAGAACTTCCTACATCCACTTAAAAACCCCTTCTTCAACGCATTAAAACACACATAAAGCCTCTTGAAATGTGGTTCCAAGTCCGGGGTAGGTTGGAAACTTTGAACCTCAATTGTTGACCCGGGATTAGTATATCTTAACTCCTCCACGTACCTCCATACGTCCTTAAATTCAGCTATGTGCGACTTAAAAATATCGTTGAAAACCTTTTTCTTTGCTTTCCGACACTGATGTATACTCACTCTAACCTTCATTTGATCATAGGTTAATTTCATGAGAGCTTTGGCCTTCATCTTAGGGGCAGCAGTGAGGAACAATTTGTAATGCTCTGCAAGCATTTTTGATGTGAACCTCTTGTTTTTTTTTATATGTCTGCATGTGTGTTTAGTGTACAGAGTCTTGATGATGTACTTGCCACAACTCCTTTCCCATGAACAGTACACCATCCAATTACAATTATTGTTTTTGCATATCACCTTGATTCGTCGTTTATCATTTTTCTTGTACACAATACCATACGTCTTGTGCACCGAATATTTCACCACAGCTTCCCTAAATATCTCCCTCGATGTGAACTCTTGACCAATGAAAAAATCAACCACACTATCTTGAGGGTCGTACTCTATACTCTTCCAAACTCCTTCTCGGGATATGCATTCATCATTCTTGCTATTACTAGCAGTTTGAACGGACATGGCATCATCAGAGTCGTAATACACAGATTCAAGCTCAATGCGACTACGTGTGTTGAATTGAGCAGCCACATCACTCCCCACCATCACTTGAGCATCATAACCTTCATTTTCTTCTTCCCCATTACTTTTCTCTTCTTCGCCATTACTTTCCTCTTCCTCACCATTACTTTCCTCTTCCTCATCATCGCCTTCACTGCCACTGTCAGATTCGTCTTCACCAGTATTTTGAGCATTAATCATAGCATTGAATTTCTTCAATTTTCTTCTGGCATCACGATACTCGGGGTCATCTCCCTCGCTTTTTTAAGGTCGTCGTCTTCATCTTCAACAACCTCATTTTGTTCATTACCCTCTCCAATCTCAACACCATCTTGCCCATATCCAACCCCATCACCTACAACATCAACAACCATATTATCAAGGTCAACTCCTACTTCTACAACCATATTATTAAGCCCAACAACCACTTGACCAGCCACATTATTATGACCAGTCCAACTACAAATACTATCATCAAAGCCTACTGTTGGATCCATCCCCTGCAAATTATGGAAAATTTATCATGAAAAAAAATTATATTTTCTCAGCTAATAAGGTATTCATTTTAAAGCAAAATACTGTCCAAGAACATTAATTCAAACTTGTAAACAAAGCATTTTTAACTTATTAAATAGAACTGCCATAACATTAAACACAAAAAATCTAAACTTGTAAACAAAACACGTTTAAAGAATTTGTTTTCTCAGCTAATAACGTATTCATTTTCAAGCAACACACTGTTCATGAACATTAATCCAAACTTGTAAACAAAATATGTTTAACTATTAAATAGAGTTGCCATAACATTAAACACAAGAATCCAAAAAGTTTGTTAAGGGATACTCATTGGCTTTTGAATGAGGTAAATAAAGCATGTTTAACTTATTAATTTTTTTGCCTAATCTGATATTCAATCCCTTAATTAATTACTAACAAAACTTCATTGAAATTCACCACTTTCCAGTTAAGCTCAGAACAATACAAAATGTGGGTTAGGGTCTCAAAACAATACAAATGTGGGTTATGGATTTCACGAATTTACCATAAATACCCATATAAGACAAGCAATTGTACAGAACCCTAAAAAAAATAAAAACCCTAATTTATTACCCAACTACCAGACATGAATGACCCACTAAGCAAATTGATTCTGTCATTCACTGACAAATGGGACCACAAACACTCTAAACAAGACTCACTCACGAAAAAAAAACATCCCCAACACAATATTAAAATCACTCTTACCTTGAATATAGGACTTCCAAGAGAATCTTCAACAACAAAATCTTTTCCAAACTTCACTTTTTCTCTTTCGTCTGTACAGAATCAACGAATAAAAGCTCCAAATTTTGATTCCCTCAACCTCTCTCTTTCTCTTTCTCTTTCTCTGAGCTTTCACTCTCAACCAACTTTCGAAGTCACACTTGTCTTCTCACACCTGCGTCTTCTATCAGACGTTGCACAGTATTGGTGTTCCCTTCAGCTCAGCAGACGACGTCGTAACGTAGTGTATTTGCTTTTTGGTTTCAAAAAATTAGGGTTTTGTGTTGAAACGGCGCGGTATGCTTGAAGAAGGAGAGGTTGTACGTGGTTCTGGTGTGGTTGTGTTGAAACGGCGTCGTACGCTTGAAGAAGGAGCGGCTATACATGGTTTTGGTGTGGGTTGACGAAACGGCACCGTTTTGTACCAATTAGGGAGCAGATCTGACCTGGACAGTCACGTGAGGATCACATGCGTTTTTTGTCCAGCGTGGATGCCTCGCTGTCTTTTTTTTTCACGTAGGATCACTTAATGGAACAGTTAGTTTTAACAGATCCGTGGACCTCGTTGGCACATTTATTGATTATAGGGAGACTGCGTTGGTGATTTTTGTGTGTAAAGACCTGCCTGGTCAGTTTTTGAAAGTAGAGGGACCCCTAGGATTTTTAACCCTTAGTTTTAAAACTAAAATAAAACTAACAAAAACTTAGACAATTAAAACAAAACTTAATTAACTTTATTAAATTTGAAATAATAATTACATATAATATATTTTAATTTATATCCAACATGGTTTTGTGTGCACATTTATATTATCTACTTGTGCTTGTATGAGCGTGTTTTTGAGCCCTACCTCTAAGAGGTTTACCTCTAATGCTAAGTGATGCGGCTTAAAATCTCGGTTGTCACGTCAAGATCTGTACGTCGTCGTATTTGGCTTTTCCGGTCTTCTGGTCTTTTTCTCCAAG
>JAYMTK010003463.1:0-12263 GCA_036897405.1 Pelargonium myrrhifolium | reverse complement strand
TCATGAGATTTTATAAAAGATGATCATTTAAACAGTCAACGTGAAAATAATTTGTGAAAATTTTAGAAAAGAGACCCGGACAATGCCGGGTTAAAATACTAGTTTGTTAATTATATAGAGGCTATTTCATTTAGAATACAACTTCTTTTTCTTTCTAAAAAAATAAAATAAAAATAGCTATAGTATTTATGTGTGACGTGGCAAAGTAGATAGTATGGGACCAACTAAACGAGTTCCACTGCAACCGTCCAAGTCATCACGTCTCCTGATCGTGTAAAATTCAACGGCTGAGATGGATCTGATTCTCTGTAGACAAACCACCCAAATTTGAAGGCTCTACAGTCTACACTACCGACGCTAGGCGCAACCCCTAGGCTCGACTTCCAGACCTCATTGTCCAAACCCGCAGCTTCGGACCTCCTTCTAATCTCTCTCTCTCTCTCTCACCGTTAAGCTTCGACTTCTTCTAAGTTCAACTTGAAGCTACACACCTCAATTACGCTTCGCTATCTCATCACAACCCCCCAGTTCCTCGTTTTCTTCTTCTCAGATTGATTTTGTTCTGGTAATTGAACAATGAATCTCGTTCCTAATTTTTATATTTTTGTCTTTAGCGATTCTGAATTTGAATATCTTTTACGCGATTGCTTCCTTTCAGGACGCGATCAATGGAGATCGCCGCTACGCGAATCGCAGGATTGGTAATGTAGCCTTTGATCCATCTCTACTATTGAATTTCAGGTCAGTTTTCATCAATGTAGATTCAATTGTGCAGATTTTGGTCATCTTTGCTGGCAGTGGGTTTAGTAAAATGTTTTCTTGATCTGTGAAATTGTGAGCAGGTGGTTTGGAGCTTGAATTTACACGATGTCGCACAGTAATTGGGAAGCGGATAAGATGTATGGACTAATAGTTACTGATTTGCTTCATGTTTTGATGTATCGTGTTTTGAGTTATGGGCGTTTTGATTTTTGTGTGTTTTGGGTGTTATGGCATTTGGCAGGCTTGATGTTTACATATATGATTATTTGGTTAAGAAGAAATTACATGCTACAGCCAAGTCCTTTATGACTGAAGGGAAGGTTGCACCAGATCCCGTAGGTAATGGATATTTGTATTGTATCAAATTTCTTGATTTCACTGGTTTTTTAAGATAGGTTAATTATTAAACTTGTTTAATATATAATAATTGTGATCCATTATTTGATCGATTGGATCTACATGGTGTGAAATTGTGTTGGAACCATTTGGGGAACACCTTCAGTATCCTATGTCACTCTTATGTTGTTGCACTACACCCACTGTAGGTTTCATATTAGACCCCTGGTGAGATGCAACAGTTGTAAAATGGTCCAACAACAGTGGATACAATATTTAATTTTTTGAGGGGAGAATTAATAGAGTAAGATGTGTGAATACTGACTAAATTGTTCGAGTGTTTGATTGTGCAGCGATCGATGCCCCTGGAGGGTTTCTGTTTGAATGGTGGTCTGTCTTTTGGGACATTTTTATCACAAGGACAAATGAAAAACACTCTGAGTCTGCTGCATCATATATAGAGGTGGCTTTCTAATAGAGTATTTTAGTATAATAGTTGCTTTGCTAAACTCAGCTTAAATTACTATCCTTTGTGATATTCATTTATAGGCACAACAAACTAAAGCAAGAGAGCAACAGCAGCTGCAAATGCAGCAGCTGCAACTAATGCGTCAAGCTCAGTTGCAGAGGAGGGATCCTCATCTTCCAAACCTCACTGTCCCGAATCAGGTAAGTGCTATTAATTCTGAGGGAATGCTCGGGCAACCTACTGCCAGTGCGCTGGCAGCAAAAATGTACGAGGAGCGCATGAAAAACACAAATTCAATGGATTCAGAGACATCCCAACCACTACTTGATGCTAGGATGGCTCTTTTGAAATCAGCAACCAATAATCCAGGGTATGTTTACTGACAAGATCTATTTTGACTTCTTGTATTTGATTCTTTGATTCCCTTGTGGGTTGTTGATTGGCCCTTCCTTGACAATACAGTCAGCTAGTCCAAGGAAACCCTGGAAGTGTGACTGCAGCATTACAGCAAATTCAGGCACGAACGCAGCAAGCCACAGTAACTACTTATACAACATGTTGCTACTACTACCACTACTTTTTCATATTTTCCTCCATTCCCTTACCTTTCTTTCTTGTTTGGCTATACAGGAAATTAAAGGTGAGGTTAACATTGGCACTGCTCAAAGATCTATGCCAGTGGACCCTTCGCTTTATGGGCAGGGAATCATGCAGTCAAAACCTGGAATGGGAAATTCGGGTAAATTTAACTATTCTGGATGTTAGATAGAAGTTGACCCACATGATTATATTTTATCAAGTGGTTCTTCAGCTTGATTAAAATGGATGAATGTGACAAAGTAAAGTTTGATGTGTATATTTCTTGACTTGTTAAATGGGGTTGGGGGCAAGGAGAAGGACAAAAGGATGTCCCTTGAAGTCTCGTTGTTACCCTAACTATTATCATCTTTGGTTCTTGGAGGTCACCCTAACTATTACTCTGTAGAATCCTTTTAACATGCCATGCATGTAAGCCATCTAGCTTTATTTGAATGGTCCATATAGGTGGTGCTAGCAGCAAGCATACATGTACTTTAGATACTGGATATCCTTGGCCTAGATTGAAATATATTTCATAATTGTCCTGCTCTAAATTATTTCCGGAGAAGATTTGGGATATTCATTGTTGCCATAAGTACTTTGTAGCCCCTGCAATTTTGGATTTGGAGCCAATATATCACATATGGGATCTACCCAGGATTTTATTAAGAGCTGGCATCATCATGCTACATTAGACTCCAGCTTTCATCTAAGAAAGGTTGCTATTCATTAGGTAATCCCATGTCCATGTTGTATGTAAGAGTAGTTTTCTTGTTTGATTTGCTATTTTAATCTATAGGTACATTTGTATACAGAACTAAATTGCTTTGTATACTTTGGATTCACTCTCTGGATTGAAGAGTATCTTCTTGAAGGAATATCATTCTGGGAAATTCTCACAAATGTTGACATAATTTTGTCTGTGCAGATGCTTCTTATATTTTTATGCTCAATCAGAACACAGTCAAGATTCTTTGAAATATTGTTCATACTTTTGTAATGTCATCTAATTATTCTCTGTATTTTAAAATTCACCCATGATCATATGTGTCAACCCCCAAAAATCTTATTCCATTGCATTAGTTTTTTATTTCATATATATATTTATATAAATATAATAACATGTCCTTAGCATGATTTCCTTGTCCTGGATGAATCCTCAGCGAATCCTATTTAATTTGATATTTGTAAGATTTGCGTGTCTTACACGTGTCCGAGTGTTTCCAAAGCATGTTTGTGTCCAATTTGTGTGTCCTATCGGCCCAAATTGACTGAGAATGCTTCATTGGAAATAGGGATTGATATGTAACACTGATGTAATATGAAAATAGAAGAGAAACCCTTTCCATGGGGTATTTCAAGGCTTGACTAATTAATTTGGCAACCATCTTTGCAAATTTATAATGGTTTATATTATTTTGTTGTCTTTATTCTTTACTATGTATCTTAGTATAAGTTGGCTTCTTTTATCTTTTAATATCTATAATTCTTTCCATCTTTTCCTTAGGATTGAATCCTGGAGTGGGTGGGCTTCCATTGAAGGGTTGGCCTCTGACTGTAAGTTGTATAATGAAAAACATATGTTCAGTAATTCATTAACATATTTGATTGGTTACAGGTTCTTAACTGAGGCCTTTATTGGATTGTACAGGGCATTGACCAGCTGAGGCCAAATTTAGGAGCACAAGTTCAGAAACCTATGCTGCAGAATGCAAGTCAGTTTCAACTTTTGCCACAGCAGCAACAACAGCAGCTCTTAGCACAAGTCCAAGCACAAGGCAATCTAACTAATTCGGCTATGTATGGAGACATGGATCCTAGAAGATTTAGGGGATTACCAAGGGGCACCTCAAATGCGAAAGATGGGCAATCAATTGTAAATGAGAATTCTATGGGTTCCATGGGGTCTCCAGTGCAATCCACTTCTCAGGTAAGATTATTTCTACAAAACGTATGACAACATATTCTGCAGTATAACCATCAGATTCATGCTGTAGTGCTAAATACTAACACACATATGCACACATTGTTTCATTCAATTTGTCAATGCTTGGCCAAAGTGGGACCTTATTGAATAAAATTACTAATTCAAGGTGTTGAGCATTCATTATATGCAGCATATGTATTCACTGGCACAGGGGTTGGTATCACTGCAAGTTATTAATCTGAATCCATAAGTAATTTATGTACCAAGTTGGAGTTAGTTTAGATTGCTATTGTGATAGTTAGGAAACAAATATGGATTTGATACAATATGGAGCTATTAAATTTGAATATTAATATATTGGGCTTCACATAAGTGCTTGAGCCTATTGGCTTTCGCCTTTATATGCAGCTCCATTTTTTCTTCTCCTATCTATGTGGGTTTTTTGTATTCATTATATTTCAACACTCCCCCTTACAAGTGAGTTAGACAAGTGCACAATTGTTGTTGTTTTTTTGTTCTGTTTTGTGTTTTTGTTTTCCTCTCTCTTTCACTTCTATGGTTCTACATTTGCATTGGAGACCACATAGGGGGGGTTGGGGGTGTTAAGCAAATTTGACTTTCAAATTTGAATATTTTTATACTGGGTTACATATAATAGTTTGGGCTTCCCACATTAAGAGGTAAACTTTATTAGTTCAGTTTGACTTTCATCAGTGTGGGATTTTTGCATCCTTTATATTCTAGAAGAGCTCTCTTCCATGTGCATGTTCTTTACAAGGTAGCGAAATGAGAGAAAAAAACAACTTAACCGAGCATCATGGGAAAGATTAAAGATAATTTCAAACAATGCTGGCAAGATACCAACACCCATCAGACCAAGTGGTTTAAGGCCCTTGGATTTCCTCTTAGAGGTCTCAGGTTCAAATCTCATCAGAACTATCAGAGGTGTTGGTATTGCTGATAAAAAAAGAAGAAGAAAAAAACCCATATTTGAGTCTGGAAGAGACCCACAAAAAATCCAATCCCATCAGAATCATCAGGGGTGTTGGTATTGCTGCTCCAAAAAAAAAAAAAAACAATGCTGGCAAGATGGAAGCAAGATGATACATTGGAATAAGTTGAGGTTGATTCTTCTGAGTTATTAGTCTGAAATTATCTTGTGTATGAAAAAATGTATATCTGTTACGGACTCATATTGGTTTTTGCTGATGCCTGATTGGTTTTCTTTTCTATGATAATCGTACAAATTAATACATTGTTATCCTTCCCCCTCATTGTGATTTTTTTTCTCTCGCGGGGATGTATGCAAGCTTTACTATTCTTTTTTAGCCTTGTTGGTTCAATATGAACAATTCTCTTTATAATGATTTCTCTCATAGCCTTTAATGGTGTTTAGCAGATAAAGGTGCCACAGATGCAACAGTCTTCCTCCCAGCAACAACATGATCCTTTGCAACAGCAGCAAGTGCAACAGGTTTCCCTTCGTTATGTTGATATAATGATATCATTTTTTTTTCCTTTTACCTGTAAAATATCACCTTAATCCAATTCTTTGGTTTAGATTATGTTCTACTATTTGCAATTATATGCGAAAGTCAAATTGAACTGGTGAAAATTTGATTTGTAGTTTATTTTTGTTATGTCTTACTACACTGATACTTATTTTTCATATTATAGAATAATCGAAAAAGGAAAGGGCCTACGTCTTCTGGACCTGCAAACAGTACTGGTACAGGAAATACAGTTGGTCCTTCACCCAACTCTCAACCATCTACTCCATCAACACATACTCCTGCTGAGGGAGTTGCTATAGCGGGTGGTTTACAGCATGTTAGTGGTGGCATGCCAAAGAGTTCAATGATGTATGGTGCTGATGGAACAGGCGGTCTAGCTTCATCAACAAATCAGCTGGTATATAGATTATAAAATCATTTACTTACATGTTACATAACATAGGCAAAAAAGGGAATATGAATCTGCTTAGTAGATGTGTTGGACTACTGTAGATATAACAACTCCATATTTGCACACATAGATTAGAACTGCATATTCATTTTTGGAAGTGATGACAAAGCTTTTCAGTTTGATCATTATATTCTAGACTAAATAGTGGCCCATAATTTTTTTTTTGAACCTGTGAAAATGGCTTACTTCTAGGGTTGTAAATCTTACCTATATTGATTATAAGTTCGTATGCTTCCCCCAAACAAATTAACAACATAGGAAGCCATGTACTCCATCTAGGATTGTGTGTAGTTTCTCCAATTAGGGTGTTTCAGAAATCTTTACTTGACGATTGATGCTCTTGTGGGTATATAGATCGTTTGAATTATATATTTTCTAGGCAGTGCTTATATCTTCTGGTATATCTTTTAGAACAGCACTGCACAGTGTACTTCTTTTAGAGGCCTGCTGATAACAAACTTTCTAATTGCAGGATGACATAGAACATTTTGCAGATGTTGGCTCCTTTGATGATAACGTTGAATCTTTTCTCTCACAAGACGATGGTGATGGAAGGGATTTGTTTGGGACATTAAAAAGGAACCCTTCTGAACATGCCGCGGAAACATCAAAGGGTATTCATTGATTTGAAGATGCATCTAAGAGTTATGTAATTCATATTGACCATTACCACATTACCATGGCGGTTCTCACTCTATTTCAGGTTTTACATTCAGTGAAGTTGGTTCAATACGTTCAAGTAATAGCAAAGTTGTGTGCTGTCATTTTTCTTCAGATGGGAAATTTTTGGCCAGTGCTGGGCATGACAGAAAGGTATGATGCATTGCAACATGGTAGGAATGAATTCCATGTCAAAATCATACTGCTAACTGGACAAACATGTCTTGTTTAATTTATTACTCTCTCCGTCCCAAAATAAATGTCCATTTTCTAATTTTTGTTGAAATTAAGAATAAGTTAGTTAGGATTAGAGTCTGTTTTATACCTCCATGTGCATTTGTTGTAACAAACTCAAGGGTTTCTAACTAATTTATCTTATGGATATTGTTGGTAGTTTATGCATAACTAACTTTCTAAGCAACAAATCGGACACTCATTTTGGGACAATTTTTAGAGAAAGTGATCTTTATTTATGCTTGTGATGTCTAAACCTTTTGAATTACTAAGTGGTATACATAATAGTTTAGTGAGATTATATTACAACTATGTAAAGCTCTTTTTAAGCTTTAGGCTTCGGTGCTATGTTAAACTTTACATCAACCCAATAACCTAACCTACTAGGTGGACCCAACTAGTATATCAAGGGCTTTCAAATTTCACATTCTTTCAATTTGGGATAATACTTCAACACTCCCCCACAATGAAAGCTGGACCACATTATGGGTCTTGCATGTGGATCGAGAATTATTAGGGAGGAAGCATGAACATGCCACCATGCCCAAGGACAAAACCAGCTCGATATCGTGTTAAACTTTACTCAAACCCAAAAGCCTAACTATTAGGTGAAGGACTCAACTAATATATCAAGTGGTCTCAAACTTCACATTCTTCCAATGTGGGATACTTCAACATTGCTCATTTGGATTTTACTTATCTCACAAGGAAATTTGAGAAAGAAATAAGAAAACAAAAACAGAATTTGTAGTTTCCTTTTTATTTCAGTTTTTGATTGTGGCCTCCTATATGGTAAGGACACTTGTGCTTTATCTACTCCAAAAGGAGCATGGGTAAGGTAAAGTAAGATGAAACAATAACCACCATACATATTTTTCTTAACTTTCATAAGTGTAGTTCCGTACAGTGATGAAATACTTCCTCCACACTTCTACAAAATCTTGATATAGGTGTAATATATTCTGGGCTAGTGCTCCTGTTTGCTTCCCAATTTTGTCCCCTGCACTGAAATTAGAATTAAGGATTATAAAGCATGTAAAAAAAAAAGTATTATGGTTACAGCAGAGCAAAACACACCACCATCCTAAATTATCAAAACATAACAATGTTATTTGACAAGAGTTAGATACGTGATGCATTGGCAAAAAAGTATTCTATTTTGGTAATATGGGATTTGAGATGGAAAACAGTTTGAAAGAAAAAAAATTGTGGTAGAGGATGGAGGTTGAATGTTAAACTTTTCTGATATTAGAAATTTTTAACATGTATGATTTTGATCAAGATTCTAAATGCCTATTATACTTGGATGCTGGTACAGTGATTTGACATTATTCATTGTGTGTTATTGTTGTGTTGTAAGTGTGATAATAGAGAATGATGCGTACCTTTGTAAGTTAGAGAATAGGTTTGTGCTTCCTTAATCACCTTAGGTGGTTTTCCCTCGTCTTATCTTCAAGATATGAGCACACTATATGATATAGTTCAAGTGAAGATAAGACGAGGGAAAACCACCTATGGTGATTCGGACATGTGCAGCATAGCTCCATTCCTTGCCTTCATAGGACTAACATAGGGAAAGAGATTTCACTTAGGTTTTGGTTCTCTCAGCCAAAGTCACTAACCCCATTAGGAACAGTGAGAGTTAATGCGGAACGAAGTAGGGAGAAAAAGATATGATAATGCATGGCTTAGCGGATGAGATACCATAAATAGGACAGAGTGGAGGAGGCATTGCTTGTTAAAAAAAGAAGTTCCAACATTGTTTATGAAATGTTTTGGTAGCTGTTATATAAATCACTTGGCCTTAATGTTGAAATTCATGGTTATATGTAAATAAAGACTAAGTCACATTCCAAATGCACCAGGATCCCGATAACTCAAATTACACATAAGAAATACTATTATGATTAGAGGGTATCTTTTTATGTGAAAATTAATATTTGGCTACTTCTCCAAAACTCTTGCTATATGTGCTTGGATCTTTATTCCTCTTCAGTATACAATATTTTTACTCATGTACAGGCACGTGCTTATGTTTTGCTCACTATTACAAACTGGATAATTTTTCTCTCTCTCTCTCTCTCTCTCTCTTTTTGGCTCCAAAGGACATCTGTATTCTTTTCTTTTTTTTTCTTTTTTAATCATCAGCAATCGTACAAACACCGAGACTCGAACCTGAGACCTCAAGAGACATCTGTATTCTTGTTGGATGAGTTTTATATAATTTCTTAAAACAATAATGTGTATGGTTTATCTTATATTTCTCATGTTAGTAGGTTGTTCTTTGGAACATGGAAACTCTGCAAACTGAGGGCACCCCGGAAGAACATGCTCATATAATTACTGATGTTTGCTTTAGACCTAATTCAACTCAGCTGGCAACGTCTTCATTTGATAAAACTGTGCGACTTTGGGATGCTGCAGAAGTAAGTTTCTACCTCCTTTGCTCTCTAATGCAAATTTTTATTCTTGTTTCATGTATAGACGCCTTCAAAGTTATGTTACCCTAACCTACTTTTGCCTTTCTGAATATAAATGCCTTCTATTTTTAATATTATGTCAGTACTTAGCAACATGCTGATGCTATATTATTACTTTACTTCTTGCCTTGTACTTCTATTGAGAAAGGAGAAAGTTATATTCCATATTTCTAGTGAATTAATTCCACGAATCAAATGCGGAGTCTCAGCTATGGGAACTGATGAATTTGTGTTGTATTCATGACTTAGCACATAATATGAATTTTTTTTTTCTTTCTTCGCATCTGCTTCATTTATATCTGTATTCTTAACTTATGCTAAAATATCGGGTGCTGCTCTTTTTGCACGTTTGGAACAGAGTTGGCAACTCCAATTTTTGTTGTCAAAATTCAGGATTTTGTTCAAATTTGATGGATACTTACATTAGTTTATTCTTGCAGCCAAGCTATTGCTTGCAGACATATAAAGGGCATACATCACATGTGGTGTCCCTTGATTTTCACCCTAAGAAGAATGACCTTTTCTGCTCTTGCGATGTTAACAATGAGATCCGCCTCTGGAATATCAATCAGTATTCTTGTACCCATGTTTCCAAGGCTGGTCCCGAAACCATCTTCTTTTTTCATCTTAGTTCTACTGGGTTTGAGTTATTTCTTCTAATAAAGTCCAGTCATTCATTGGAGCAGGGAGGTAGCACACAGGTTAGATTTCAGCCAAGAATTGGACAGCTATTGGCTGCTGCAGCAGAGAATGTTGTGTCTATCATTGATGTTGAAACGGATAGGCGGATACATTCATTTCAGGTATCACTACTTGTATAAATAAGTATTGCAAAAACTAATGGAAGTCCCTCATTGTGTGTCATCTAGTTGCCCCTAAAGATGTCCCATGGTTTTTATTCGGTTTCCACTATTTGTAGATGCTTTGTTATTTTGCTTTGTTTTGTTTCAGGGACACTCCACGGAAGTAAACTCTATTTGTTGGGATACAAATGGGGAGTATCTGGCATCTGTCAGTCAAGAGTCTGTGAGAGTGTGGTCATTGGCCTCAGGAGAGTGCATTCATGTGCTCAGCTCCAGTGGAAACAAATTTCATTCTTGTGTTTTTCACCCAAGCTACTCTACTCTGTTGGTCATTGGGGGCTACCAGGTAATATAGTTTTGCTCCTATTTTCCACTTGTGATGAGAGTCCGTCAGCATCATAATCAAAATTATAGGAAGGTAATAGAATTAGCATAATAATCTCATAACGAAACCACCCCCAGTGTGACCACTGTATCAGTACAGTCTGATACATGTTGGTAGGTTCATTTTGAATAACTGCTGCTAATTGTTTTGTCATTTGTCATTTGTCATTTGCATGACATGCATATAAGTAGCTAGCAAGCAAGCAAATGATACAGTAGCTAATCAGCAGAGAACAACATTATTTGTTTGCAGTCATTGGAACTGTGGAACATGGCGGAGAATAAGTGCATGACAATTCAGGCTCACGAGTGTGTGATTTCAGCATTGGCACAGTCACCAGCAATGGGAATGGTTGCATCAGCTAGTTACGACAAATCTGTTAAGATTTGGAAATAAGTTTGCATATTGTTGGTTGTTAAAAGTTCCCAATGGCCCAACATGATATCATTATTATCTCAAATGCAGCAAATTAGTATAAAAAGAACAAAAATATATATATATATATATATATATATATATATATGCATTGTGTTTATAATTTAATTTGATTTGAAGCTGTAAACTTTATTTATTTCATTACATGTAATAAGCGAGAAGGTGTTTGTTTGATTATGGGATGGCAGTTTGCTGTGTTACATTTGTTGGGTGCTATTTCTATATACAATATATACATGTTTGTTAGTTGTTGAAGAACACTCTTGTTGTAGTGCAAATTATACACACACTATGGATTTATTTGGGATTGATTGATATTTATAGTTATATTTTTAGATGGAACGTTCAACAGTGCCTTTTATTGTTATTCAAACATGAGGATAAATTGTGTTGCTTAGAATTAAATGAAAAGACTGCACAGTGATTACTTCATTTATTTGTTGTTCATGCTTCATTGCTTTGTAACAATGTCACTATTTTGGGATGAAGAAAGCAATACCCAAGTTCAATTCGAAAAATGAATGCCACAAATTTCAGGGGACTAATTTTCTCATCAAGTATATATATATATTTTCCAATTGCAATTTTTTTAAAAGAAAAATGCAATGATATATAGCATAAGGTGTTGTGTAGCATGAGTGTTTGATTATAAGCGTCCATTTTTTAAGAAATTAATTACGTATGAATTACAATAATATAAGAAATATTCTTATAATAAGTTAGTATCTCTTGACTTGTTGCAATGCAATAACATATTTACAAAATTAACTAAATATGACGGAATGTGTACGTGGTCACCCATTTGTACAAATAAAATAATACTACCTTTGTTCCAAATGAGTATTCATTGTTTCTACTTTTAGAAAAATTAAGGGTAAAATGGTTTCAACCCCCTAGACTTGCATGAATTTTAGATTAGGCTCCTATTTAGGGTTTCTTCTTGTGGAGCCCCTTGGACTTATCAAAAATTATAGTTTAGGTCCAATTGACCGGTTTCGCACCGCTACTTCAGCATCCACGTCGATAGGTGTGCCACTTCAGCAAGGGTCTAATCCAACATTCGTGTAAGTCCAGGGAGTTAAAAACTATTTTACCAAAAATAAAAAACAAAGAAAGGCAAAAAACAAGGGACCTAGACCCAAACCCTGCATTTAAGTGTTATGGTTACATCTTAATCTTTCAGAGTATTTTAGATCATTTTGATAAAAGACAAAAAATGTAACACTAA
>JAYMTK010003462.1:0-12263 GCA_036897405.1 Pelargonium myrrhifolium | reverse complement strand
ATAATGTATGATAGATATAGGCTTTCTGTATGACCATGTGATATGAGAAGGAAATGTATTGGTAGCGTTTGGATTAGAATTTTTGTTCGCAAATGGGAATCAAGAACCGGAAAGAGAATGAGATTCCAAGTCATCATGTTTGTATTAAGACTTTTGGTTCTTGAGATTGGCTTTGGAATGAGAATCTCATTCTTGTTCCCGTTCCAAAAAGTTTAATTGAAACACTACCTATAATGTCTTTGGGAGAGGTTGGAACGGGTAATAATGGTCGTGCGGAGACATGTAATAATGATCATTAGTTATGGCAAGACACTTGCACCCTCGGAAACTTTTGAGGCAAAGATTGCATTATTGATGAAACGCTTGTAAATGAGCTAGAAACTCGCTTCAACTTACGAGGCAATTCAGAGTAGGAAGTTAGGCACATATGTTTGTGTTTCTCTGTCTCCAAAATGCCTTAGCTTTCATTTATTTGTTGCGTAAACTGTTTGATGAGTTCCTAGGAATCGTTCCTGCAGGTATTCGTGTTTTCATTCCCAGATATGCTCACTCTGGATGTCGTTCGGGGTGTACGTGACCGGAGTGCTATTCCAAACAGCTTCGTTTGTGTCCTTTTTGCTCATTTCTCATGGCTACTGCATCATGTGTGAGCGGCTTTCCATTAAGGAGTGCCGTACTACAGCTGCACTCGGATGTGCTTTTTACCTGACTCTTGTTGGTTACCGAGCTTCTGTACCGTACTTCACTGTGAGTTCATTAACTAAGGCATTAGCGTTAAATACGTACCAACTAGTACCTATTCTAATTCATGATCTTCCTGTGATTTAGGTTCTTCTGCTGCTTAATTATTTTATTTCGTTCTCCGTGATTTTCCACCACATATCCCAGAACCTATTACTATTACGGGAACAATTGACTTACATAGAAGACGAAAACGTTCATACAATGCATGATGCAGTGTATACGAAGTATATCATGTTCAAGTACGTGTTATTCAACTATGGTATTTCTCGATCATGTTATCGTCTTTTGTCAAAATAGTTTGATATCATATCTTTTTCACTACACAGGAAATTTCAGGCCGCAATGCAGATAGTCGCCTTGGCAGAAACCGTGGTATGAAAATTTTCGTACGGATTTTAATTACTCTTTTGAATATTTTAGTACTTGGAGGATGAGTCTTTGAGATGATTAAGCGTTATGATTTCAGATATACATTAACATGGATGGCTCATCCGAAAACTACTGGCTTCGGTTGTTAATCCGAGAATGGGCCCAATTCTGCATCTTTCTATATATTGGGTATGTTCAGATTCGTAAAATTGCACCATCACGAGAATATGCGCTCCAAAGTTGTAGTTCTCGATTGTTTTATGGACTTATTCATCATACTTGAAGACTGAAGTATACGGGAACTTGAATCCGAAGGTTTAATTCTTGTTGTCTTGCTTTCTCGTAGGTGGACTTTTCGGTCTCAAGACTTTGCACCACGCTTTACTGTTATGCCGACAGTTAAGTCCGAAGGGGAGACGATGGTGCCTCCCATCTATAGTATTGTAAGTTAATTCTCGCATCCGAACATTCAAGTAAAGTTCTTGCTCGTTAGTTTCAAGAACAATGTTTTAAAAAGCCATTGAGTAACCCGCCTCAATGGCTTTTTAAAAATAATTTGAAGAGACCGCAACACGCGCTATGTTTTAAGTGTTTTAGTATTCGGCATAGCCATTCAAGATTTCATGTTTCATTCGCTATAGGTCCATATTTAGGATTTGAAGAAATGAGTGAAACTTGCAATAGTTTTCAATTTCGTCGAAGACCAATACACAAAACTTCTTAGGGGCTCGAATGAAACCAAATGCATTTATATGCCATTTTTGGCGTTATTGATCACACGCCAAGACCAGCGTAGGAAGTTAGAATTGAATCTTATAAACCAAAATCCAAAACCTCACGAAACACGCCGCTTCTTCATACAAGTTGTAGAGTACCATGTTAACTTTCCCGTTCCCTTACTGAATTATGTTATTGTAGGAAATGGACGCGGCAACTTTCAAAGATTTTAGCCGTTACGAGTGGCACATTGGTGTGGTAAGTAGTTTAAGCTCATAACTCAATCATTTACGTATTCCATCAATATATTTGCTCGCTACACTAAACGTCATTTTACATTTGTGCAGCCAACTCCGCGTTGCTCTAATGAAAGCTCAAAAGACAAGATCCTAGTCGTAATTCAACACCCCCGAGCGCATAGGTTGATATCATCCGACATTCCTTGACATCGTCCAACCAAAGTAGAGACGTGACACGTAGATTCGAGTTTGTGAGGTACTACTTATCACGAGCACAATTTATAGAAGAGACTCCTGGTGATTTAAAGTTTCGAGATACACATTTTTTTTGGTCTTATAGATATATGAAACTGAAAGGCGAAAAATGGTGAAATGGTAGGTTTGTTCAACTGGCTTAGGATCATACAAAATAGCCAATCCCTCCAATATTGTAATGCATATAGATATTGTCAATCAACAAGAAATTGTATATTCCTCATTAGGTCTTTTAGCTTTTTGTTTTCCTCTTGGAGATGTAATTTTATTTCAATACAAATGGAAACTGAGTACATCTAGAAATTCGATATATTGTTTGATGATACATGAAAGTTTATACTAGAATCGGTCTCTCATAAGGTGACACGTGGAATTGGCGTTTAAGCCTTCATGCATCAAGGAACTTTGAAATTGACATGCTAAATTTTTTTTTAGAGGTGTTATGCCCTCTAACTCCTGCCATTGCCATGCTAACAATAGTTCTCGGGATCCATATTCGACTCCCATGACTTCTCTTCGTCAAGCGAACTCCCTTTTACCAATCGAGTGTTAAAGAACTTGTACAAGTGCCCTCCAAAGATCGTTCAGGATTTGGTACCCTCGTTAAGGACCTATCTCCTTACTCGGGGGTACTTGCATTATTCTGTTGTGACCATACTCAATCGACATTTCCATGGGAAACTCTTTCAAACAAAAACCTTAAGAGGTCACACCGTGTTAATAAACCTTTCAAGATAGATTTATGTCACCTTTCGCAATACCTGTTTCGCAAGGAGGGCTCATAACATAACAAGATTCTGAAACGAGAAATGAAAGTAATCTCTCGAACCGCTCACATTAATTCTATCTAGAAACTTCAAAAATGATGTCACTATAACATCATCATCGACCAGTCAAATTCCACCCCATCATTTAACCTATGTCAGTGTAAATACAACACCGGCTACCATGTAGTTTTGGGCCAATGAATTGTTCTTGTCTTGAGTCGTAATTTCGTGGTTTATCCACAAGCTTAGGATTTCACCTATCCCCAAAGGAGTGTTGAGTGGGGATTGAAGCCGAGATCTCTTCTCATTCATGCAACCTGTGTTAACCAACTGTGTCACTCCTATTAGGTGTATGCAACACTTTTCTTATGTTCTGCAAAGAGACTTTTCCTTTACTCAAACCCGGGATCACGAGGCAACAAAGAATTTGGCATTACTGCTACTTTTATTCGCTATATCTTTTCATAAAAATGCTCCCAAGAGTCGAAAATATCAAAAGTTCCAAACTAACTACTAAGCTGCAATATATAGGCCAACTTCAACTATAGTTTATGAACACAAAAAAAAGAATAAGAGATTTTAGATTCAAAAACTCATAGTAATCATCCCAAAAGAAACAACAGTTACCGCTGAAATTCTCGTGCAATTTTAACTTATGCATAAATACATCGAAACATGCTTCTTTTATTATTGACTTTCATTGTCCAAATACATGAACCACTTGGTATTTCTCGTGGAAGGAAGCACACAAAAATATGGAGAAATATTTAAGTAAAGGTAAGAGAGGACGAGGAAAACACTCTATTTCCAATATAAGATTACGTTACAGCTTCAAAAAAAGCTAACAAAAAACTTACAGTTCCACTTTTGTTGCATCTTGAACACAAAATCTACAAGCATTTTCACCCAGACTTTTCATGGGAGCACATTTCATTTCTGGTGAAAAAGCTCTAAGGTTTAAGCAACCCTCTTTGGATCACGGGCCAAAGCCAGATGGTCCTACAAGGCAGTCATAATGAAGAACATACGTCAATCGAGGATTCAAGTTGGAAACAACAACATTTTAGTAGCTGAAGACACGTGACAACAAAATGTCAAACTCTTACATATCAAATATCTTAGTTAGAGTTTGGATGAAATGTTATGAATATAGTAATGAGAATATGATTTTTTGTGTCTATTTACTTGCAATATTGTCTCTTATTAGAACACAACCATTTGGGAACGGAAGTGGGATGAAAATAAGAAAGATACTCCCTCCGTCCCAAAATTGCCCACTTTCTAATTTTTGAGAAAATTAAGGATGCGTTAGTAAGAGTTAGACTTTCTCCTTATTCCCTCACGTGCTCTTGTTATAACAAATCTAAGGGGTTCTAACTATCTTATTTGAGGGATATTATTGGTAATTCATGCATGACTAACTCCCTAAAATAGAAAGTGAACAATTGTTTTGGGACAGAGTATCCCTCTGTCCCAAAATAAGTGACCTCTTTCGTTTCTAGGAAGTTAGTTATGCATGAATCAACAACAATATCCCTACAATAAGCTAATTAATATCCTTTTGAGTTTGTTACCACACGTGTCCATGAGGATATAAGAGGAAATATACAACACTAACTAATTTCCCCTTAATTTTTCTCAAAATGGAAACCAGGAGGAAGTAGTATATTTTTCCATTCCTCACAAATCACAGCTAAAAAATACATTGTTTTACTAAATATTCCGTCTAATACTTAATTCTTTCAAAAGGAACTCACTCCACTAGTGCATATATAAACTACCTTTGAGATTGCAATGAAAGAAAAAGCACTTTTGGAACAGGTATAGAACGTTCATCCTGAAATTTTTTCGTGAAAAAGGAAGGGTCAAGTAGAACTTACAGAGATGAAGTCGAATGCTTTAGTATCCTCTTTCTTTGGATTGTTCATCCCTGCACTGGGGGTTTGACTCACAAGGTTCAATTGGAAAATATCAGGAAGAGCTGAAGCATATCCTCCGTTAGTTTCAGAAACATGACTGATACCGCCATTTTGATTGTTTAGATTCCCCAGCTGTTGGAGGTTAGACATTGTCGCCAGTAATTGCTGCTGGGCTAAGAAAGTTGCCATATTGGTGTAGTTTATAGGTTGAGTAGGAAATACAGGGTTGAACATCATCCCAGGAGGAATATTATACGGCAACACATTTGCATTAATCCCGGCAACCTGAGAACCAAGTATGCCACCATTCAAACCATTGTTTGGAACCTGGTGGTTGAGATTAGGACTGGAATCTGCAAAGATTGTTTCAGATAGTCCCCCAGAAAAAGTTTCTTTCTGCATCGTCTTTGAAGGATTTTCATTAATAGACAAACCAGCCATGAAGTCGTTAACATCTTTTTTCTGAGTTTCTTGTTCTTGGGGCAGTTCAGAATTGGACCCAAACATATCAAATAGTTCAGGTCCACTTTTATTTGTGGCTATATGATTGCTGTCAGCACCATGTTTGTCAACAGTCATTCCAGCAAAGAGATCATCTGCATGTTCTCTATCTCCACTGGCATGAAAAGACACATCTGCAAAAGGGTCATCATCATTTTTCTGCTCGTCAATGCTTATACTAGCATCAACACTATCTCCAAACAAATCATCAATTAGAGGGGTTGGTGGTGTTTTCTGATTAGCAATGTTCTGATCACTCTGCCACTTCACAGATTCATCTGTTCCACTGTAATCATCTGAACCACCGGTGTCTATTAGGTCAGGTAACTGAGCAGGAGCACTACTGACATTCACAGGCTTTTCTGGATTGCTCACTGAGCCATCAGTTTGTTCTGCATCTAGAAGGCTTAAAATCTGTCCACCAAAGACATTTTAGAATGACATTCAGAACCCCCATATAATAGTATGATACATCATCAAAATACATCACCTAAACTCAACACCAAAAGTAAACGCCACACCATAATTTCTTTACCCAAAAAAAATGGTCTAAAAGTACTAGAATGTAGTTGGTGTTCAATAGAAAGAGGCATAATATATTTCAGGTGTTCTTTATTATCGTCGTAATTGCAATTTCAAGAAGTTCTTTAAGAGGCTATATTCTAGCAAATGGGGAAATGAAATTATTCATGAGTAGGATGAATATAACCAATGTCCCTCATCCATAAAAATATTGCGTTTTTTTTATATCATAGAATCTAATATACCTTAACTTGATATTATTAAATGACTTACAAACCTGTGAAGCCAGGTAAGGATCACCCAATGTTTAATTGAAAAAATAAGAAGTATAAAATCCATATCATCCAATCATAAAATATACACGGGGACCGGATGCTTTTTGTCACTCTTTTAGAGTAAAAATGTAAGAAATTAGCATGGAAATAAAAGTACACAAATCTGTAATGTGTTACCTTGTTAGCCTTTTCCCTCAAAGAAGCTTGTGGAGACTCAGAACATCTCACCACGACATCTATGTTTTCACTGAAGTAAGAAGCCACAATTGAAAAATGTTCATCATCCTTCTTCCTCAACATTGACTCAAGAACACAAGCAGCTTTCATTCGAACCTGGAAGCCAAAAGTTCCCACAAAATTTTTAAAAACATGGTTGATATGCACACAACAAATTATAAAGTGTGATCATAATTGCAGTAATATTGTGTCAAGGATAATAAATATACATAAAACTAAAACCAGTGCAAGTGGGGTATATTATAAAACATGCCTGCCACATTGGAGCTTGGAGCTTTGATTCGAGTGCCTGACTTAACGCCATCGCATCCAACTTAGCAGCCTCCACTAGAAAAACATGAATGGCATCTCGAGTTGGTTGCAGGCGTACGCCACCAGATGTCACAATTGTATCCAACAATCTCTCCTCACGAGTCTTGCTCTCAGTGAAACTTGAACTTGTATACCCATTGGTTGTTTCCGTCTTATTTGCTCTAGATTCCTGGCTCCAAGGTTCACTTGCAACATTCTTAGAGATCCCATAGCTACCTGTATTTTCATTAACAGGTTCATATCTATCTTGATGATCAGTTTCAGTAGTTAATGACCGCCGAAGATTTGGACCCTTGTAACTTCCATTATCATTCTTTTTAACTGAATGACCTTGTGTAAAGTTACTAAATCCCTGCTTGATAGATGCACTTCCGAGGTCAACTACCCCACTTAGAAACGACTTCTTATCTTCTGATGCCACTTTGTAATTTGTACTCCCAAACCCTTCTATTCTTTTATTGAGATCTTCCGCAGGAGCTGGCTTATAATCCTCAGCAGAAAAAATAGCAGAGATAGCCTCCTGAGCTGTGTCTCGCACAGCTTTGTCAAGTGCATCCCCCTTCAGAGGATGCAACTGCCCCTTGTAGTGAAATAATTGCCGTATAGCCACCGAGTGCCTTTGCATTTCCCTCCTGAACTCTACACCCGACTTTACTACTGCATATTTAATCAGTCTCAAAGCCTGCACAAAATTTGAGCATATGATTATCAATGCATATCAGTCTACATTCCAGAGTATCACTTCGACCATAATTCTGTAAAATATTCATCTTTTCCAATGCACTATGCACCAATCTGAATAGCCAATAAAACAAAATGTGAAGAAATTAGGAACCATAAAAGATGGTTTACTCACTTTCACACGATTGTACAGAACAAGGGCCATTAACAGCAACTTAGGAACTACTACAACCATAGCTAAGATTTTTATTTTATTTTTATATTTGTAAACCATTTGGTGTTTGATCACCACATTAGGTGCCGACAAATCCAAATTCGAGCTGGGGAAGACCACAAGAGCAACAAAGCTCTCCCTACCAAGTTTTAACACATTTGCATTCCAGAATACAGAAACTACTACAACCATAGCTAAGATATTTTCTCTTTTTTAAACCATTTGGTGTCTGATCATCAAATTGGGTGTCAACTAATCCAAATTCGAGCTGGGGAATACCACAAGAGCGGCAAACCTCTCCCTACCGAGTTTTAACACATCCCCATCACAGAAACTACAACCAAAGCTAAGATTTTTTATTGTAAACCATTTGCTTGGGTGCCAACTAATCAAAATCGAGCCAGGGAGGACCACAAGAGCGGCAAAGCTCTACCTACCGAGTTTTAACACATCCAAATTCCATAATTTACTACAATCATAGCTAAGACTATTTATTCTTTGTAAACCATTTGGTGTATGATCATCACATTGGTACCCAACTAATCCAAATTCGAGCCACAAAGGACCTCAAGGGTGGCAAAGTTCTCCATATGAACTCGAGACCTCTGGTCAAGCTAGAACAACCCTACCATTTGATTCATAGCTAAAATTTCATGAATATCAATATAACAATTTTTAATTGCATAGACAAAACACATACTATACACATAGATACAACCATTTCATATCTTCCACAACACAATTTTTCCAAGAAAATGCAATTCTAAACATACAACATTCAAAACAAGTAATCATATCAATTTGAAGGCAATAACACCATAAACAACAGAAGCAAACCATTACCTTCTGCTTAACAATGGGGTTCTTATGCTCAAGCCGCTTCAATATGAACTCTGAGACCTCTTTCACAATACTAACATGCGAAGATCGCAACAGCTCGCAAATCTCCTCCAATTTGTAAACCGGCGCCACTTTGTCCTCATCGGAGGTCACCGCATCGACCATTCGCGATCTCCAATACGATTCCACCGCTCTTCTGCTCGAATCCATATCTCCAAACCAACTCAATCCAATCCGAAAACCCTAAAACTGTAATCGCACGCAATCCGATAGCCAAAACACTTCAGATCAATCCAAAGAAAACAACAAATCGATTATAGATTCACCGACTGATCAAACCGCAATGAGCATTGACCTGATTCGATACGAACCAAAAAATTTGAGCAATTGACGTGAAATTTGATTGGTTTTGGGATTGAAGAGCTCGAATTAGGGTTTTTAGAGAGAGAAAATTGTGGAGAGAGAGTCTCTATGGCAACGTGAAGACGAAGACGAAGACGAAGACGAAGAAAGGAACCAAACAACAAGTCAGCTTCAGCTGCGGGTGAGTCACCGGCAGGTGAGTGTTGAAGGCTTAACGTACGCTTAGTGCGCACGATAACAGATTCTCCCGCGTGTCGAAACACAAAACGAGGAGCTCGTGGTAATCGTGTATTAAATTTTTAATATAAAAAGTGCAATTGTTTTTTAGTAAAATAATTTTTTATTTATAAAGTACATGATAATGTAATTAGGGTTAAATTTAGAGTTAATTAGAGTACGCTACTCTCTATTATACCTCATTTGCACTTCAGTACTACCAAATTAACTATTCACTACTCTATACTTTTCAAACTTTTGTAAAAAGGTTTGTCGTCTATCTGTCGCCAGTTAAGTGTTCGAAAAAACAAAAATGCTCCTAACATTTCATAAGTGTAAGATAATGAAAATGTTAAAAGTATGAAATATAAGGTAGTGAAATGTTAGAAGTATGAAGTACATGGTAGTGAAATGTTAGGGCATTTTCGTCTTTTCAACATTTAACTGACAACAGACAGACCACAGACCTTTTTGCAAAGGTTTTGAAAATATAGAGTAGTGAATAGTTAATTTGATAGTTCAAAGTAGTAAATTGCAAATGAGTGTTAGTAAAAGGCAGTGAACTGTAATTAATTAACCCGTAAATTTACCATTGATCCCCAACTATACATTCATATCATGGTTGATCCTTTAACTATTTTAAAATCATGAAAAATATTCTAACTACACATTCTCATCCGTCAGTAACTAACAATTAAAATAGATGAAATTGTATTTTTTTGACACCAATGATGAGAATGTATAATTAGAGTACCTTTCATGATTTAAAAATAGTAAGAGGATCAACCGTGATATGAATGTATAGTTGGATGATCAATGATAACTTTAACTCATGTAATTAATTACTTCTCGTTAACATTAAAAGTATCAAATCTTCTGACGGAGAAAAAGGCCGATTTGATTATCAAAGTTTTATGATATATTGTAGTTTAAATGTGACCAATTTAGTACTTAATGAAAAAAAATAGTTTAAGTTGTACATCACTTAATTGTAGTTAAGTTTTTCATCCAATTTTGATGATGTTAATTTGTGATTGACATTGTAGATTAGTGAAGAGAGACGAACCCCCTTAACATAATAACTAAACTAGCGAGTTTACTTTATTATATTTTCATCGCTCATTAATTTATGATTTAATGTATTAAAAAAAAAGATAATGTTTGATTATAAAATTAACAACTAAACAGAAAGTGACATCATGATTTTTTTGAAACAAAAGGTGTAAAGGCACTCATTTCATTTGATTTAATGGATATACATATACATCATTCCAATCATTACAATTGTAAACACCAAAGAAAAACCTATCTATATAACTCAAATCTGGTTAAGGCCGGCTTGGTATATAGTCACCGCAGATTTCAAGGAGGGGATCCAGCCCCATGCCACAACAAGCAAATCACCCTTCTCTGCATGAGCGCCTCTTACGGACCCATACCCTGGGAATTTCCTTGAGTTGCCAGGCCCCATATCCTAGCAACCCCAAACACAACTACTCCATACCCCGGGTCTCAACACCCGAGACACGCCCCCCACCCTTTCGTTCGTCGTCTTCCTCGGCCGTCAATCTGATGCTACTTGAGACCATGTTGGCCAATATCGGGCCCGGACCAGGCAAACTCTGACCCATCCTTCCCTATGAGCGTCGTCGCCGCTCGTCTTCCTTCTGCCTACAGCACTGCCCTCTGCAAAGACCATCCTAAGTTAGGTGCCCCTCCCCCCCACACTAAACCACTTCGATGAATCTCTCTTAGACCCGATCTCCTCCGCCGCAAACCCAGGACCAACACTCCGATCACCACAACCTCCGATCGACTCAAACTCTGACCTCACTTCGCTGCCAACGCCGCCAAAGCCTCACTCTGATCACCTCCCTTGGACCCGATATCTTCTGATACACCGCCTACACGCCCAGACGAACCACCAGCAACGACGACTTCAATCGATGGACAACGAAGCTCTTGAATGGCTAAACCCACATCTTTTCTTAAAACAATCCGCACCCATAGACCATCAACAATGGCAACAGATAATACACACAAACTCATGGAGCAGTAACCACCCACACCAAATCTTAGCGCTAGAGACCACCTCCGACGGCAGTTACAAAAAAAGCTAGCAACGATGCAGACGAAGCACACCGAAACCCTAACCTTAATTTCCTTTCACCCCTTTAACCCTTTTTACATAACGTTTTTTGATATCAATGTCTTTGTCTTTGAGTCTCAATAAGTGTCTTAAACCACTTGGTCTGAAAGTGACATCATGATTGAATAATAATAATCATAATAATAATAATAATATGGTACGTGAACAATCACATTCGGTCTGTTATCATTTTTTATAATATAAAATATATTAAAAAACGTGAAATTTTTTTTAACTAATATTGATTCAAAAATTAATCTTTTCTTCAAATTCTTCATTTGTTTCCTAATGTTTATACTATGAATTGTAAAGAATTTTTTGCAATATGATAAAAGCATACACACTTTTTATAAATCAAAAAATAAACTAATCATGCCAAAATATTTATTTGTTTTAAGCTTGACAAAATCAATGAAAACTCAATGTTCCCACCCCAAGCGAGGCACACGATGAATAATTTTTGGAACATGAGGTGGGTAAGAAAGAAAAATAAATGTCGACTTGACAACAGAGAGACTATAATTTGCACAACCCCAAACCTAACATACAAAATAAATAATTTTATTTTTAGCATGAAAATTATTTAATAATTTTATGTTCAAAGAAATTATAACTTAATATATTTAAATGATTACTATTTCATATAATACTAGTTTTATATCCCGGCTTTGCGCGGGCCTTTTGTTTATTTAGTCGTATTAATGAAAAATTAATTTATTTGTACAATGTAATCGTCAATTGACTAAATTGGTTCGCAACTATTGTCAACCGAAAAAACTTTAAAAACTGAATTTGAACTTTTAAGAGTTACCAATTACTATGTCAACTATTCAAAATTCTTGTCATACTAAATCGCCGAAATTCGTAATTATTTTTTATGAAGGAAAAAAAACTATTGAACATCCGAATATTCAAGGCAAGCTCATGAGTAAAGCTTTGATCG
>JAYMTK010003461.1:0-12263 GCA_036897405.1 Pelargonium myrrhifolium | reverse complement strand
TTCTTACGCTATAACCAACAAAGAAGTTAATTTGAAAGTCTGCTTTTGCTCTTGGTCTTATAGTGTATTGTATAAAGAGGGATTTTTTCCCTTGCTATTTACCACCTTTGTATTTGCCTTAGGTATTTAGTATTTAGCACGTGGTTATTTAGCTTGATAATGCCAATTTGTACCGTGAAAGTAAGCCAAGCTATTGCACTTTGACCTTTTGAGAGCTGAAGAAAGATTTCAAGCACAACGGATACAGCTCCACCAAACGGTATTTATCCACCCAAAATGTAAAACAATAAAATTGAAACGCTTAATTAAGAGATTATGTGAAACAAAATTCAACATAAATGGGCATCATTTGCATTTTTTTGATGGGATTCTGTTTCAGGTTTAGGGATTCAGTTCACAACACGTGCCTGTCATAAGCTAAGAGGTGTACTTGATAACAGTCCGATCTAAAGGGAGGTGTTGCTAAATACAGGAGTTTCAGAACTAATGGGATAGCAAAGGTGTTAATAAAGTCTAAGAGAAGTTTATGCACACATGTAGAGACAGACTCTGAGAAAAGGTAATTCCAAAGACAGATCCTGTATTCTTAATCTTATACCAGGATAAACAGTAACTCTTTTAGGGAGTTCGCAAGATTCCTTAGAACTGGATATTAATTAAGTAAAGACCTGTAACTATAGGAAGTTATTCTAGCTTTGGTATCCATTATTTCCTTAGGCCGGATATTACTATACCTATTCCCCTTAAGATCTAGGAATTCTCTTTCTTTTAGAGTAGAGTCCTAATAATGAAGGAACACATGAGTAACACAGTCCTCTGAAATTGCTTCAAGCACTTGTAGTTGCTAATTGAAAGGTCTTTCTTGTCTTAGCGTGCCAAGGAAGTCTTGTATTCTGGGTGGGCTCTTCCTTAGGAAAGTACTTTTAGTGAAAGTTAGATCAAGAGTCAAATTCTGTTTTGTCCATTGCTTCTAATCTGGAATTGAATTAGAGGGTTCCTTTGAATTCTAGTTATAGTCGCGAATAAAGAATTTAGAAATAAACAAGAGTCAAGAAAGAACTTAGATAGAAGGTTTACCATAGCAAGTAAGAGATAGAAATAAAGAAAGACGAATTCTTAGTAGTCGTAGATTCTCTATATCCTGAAATCCCATACCCGTTTAAACAATTGCAATTGACAAGTATTTCCTTTTTGTTTTGCTAAGGGGCTTTTCCTTATCCTAGAGTCTACATTTTATGGAATTCCTGTATTCTAATTCTAATAGCGGGTAAAAGCATAAACAGGATTCTATCTTATCTTCCTAACCGAACTCTAAATCCGAGTCTTAGTTCTTCCTTTGCCAACTTCGTTTAAGATAGATGAGTAAAGAGGACTCTCCTTATATGGTGGGACTGTACCTAAGGCTGCGCCGATTGAGCCTATTGCAGCTAAAGGTAAAGTGATCCTAGGGAGTACTCTGTCTTTGCTGGCGAAGGCTAGCTAGGCCGAGGGTAGTTTATCTTGTCTGGTCGAGGAGAGGATTCCGTATCTGTATTCTGTAGCTCTTGCATTCTTATGACGGTACTGCAATAAAAGGGGCTGTAAGAAAGATTCTCCTGGGCAGTCATTCTCCTCAAACTAACAGAAAAAGACACAAGAGACAGCTGCAGGCCTATAGCCAAAAGAAACCTTCCAATGTAAGAGACTGAGCTACTATAGAAACCAAATAAGAGACCATTCGAGCTGGAGTTACTATAACTATATAGAATTGCGACTTATGCAATTATGTACTTCTCATCCTTTTGAGACTTCCGAACCGTAGAAATCCTTGTTGATCCGAAGATTTACTGACCAAACAGAGCATTTATAGCTATAGCTCTCCCTATTCCCACCCAAATGGTGTCTATTTCCCAATTTTAGGTTTTTATGCCACCCATTGTCCTAAGCCTATTCTTAGGATATCCTTCTGTCATTCTCTTCCCTCATTCTTGGGCTTCTATTCAATCCTTCCTTTAGAAAGCTTTTGCAACTCAATTCCATTCTAATAAACCTGAATTAACTCTACTTATTAGTGGTCGTACCTGTTATGACTGTTATGAAAGGAGTCATTTGGTAGATAAACTAGATATAGAATACAATTTGTTTGACCCTCCGAAGCGATTTTCTTTTTTAAAGAGGGTGCCTATTTCTAAAAAGTGATAAAAACAAGTTAAAGAGCTTGTCATACTTAAAGGGCTCTTATGCCCGCTTCTCTTTATAAATACTGTAATGTGCCAAATTCCTCTAAAGATTTTACAATACCTAGTTGGGATAGTTAACTGAATAATAACTAAGTTCTAATAAATAGCGTATGGGTACTTATAAGCATTGAATATTCCGGTCCAGAAAAGAAAACCTAGAGGAAAGCACTTTGTATTTATTCTCAATTTGCGTTCACTTATAAAGCAACTTTGTTACGGTAGTTATACTAAGTCGAAGGAGATGCTGTTACTGGATCAAAATACGAAGAGTCCTTTAAGCCTGAATTACAGGGAACTCTAATTCAAATAAAATTCGTAAAGTATAATAAGGACTCGATATCTAACATTTCTCTGTTTTTGGTTTCATAAATAGAAATAAAGAGCTAAGTAAATTATTTTCCTTATTAAGACCTTATGTTTTTAAGAGAAATCCGGGATTCATGAGAAAGATCTAAGTTTTATAAGACTTGTTATAAGATAGAGGTAGCAGACAAGAGGAACACGGGGAGTATAACTAAACTGTAACAAATCAATCTTAAAAGATAGGTTTTGCCGGATATAAAGAAAGTCTTCCCCTTGGTACTTTTTTAACTTGTTTGAAATGAGTGTCAATAAATGGAAAGACTAAAGGAAGATGGTTTTATACTATGACTGGACCTGCTTTTCCTTTCAGTTTGAATGAACTTCTAAGAGTGGAAATATTCTTCCGTAAATTCTTATTAAAAACTCCTTTTAGTTTAGTCAGTCAAACTTGTAAGCTTTTCCCTGATCAGCGAAAACTCTAACGTAACACTTTCTACCTTAAACTCCCCCGTAATATTGGCCTAAGATTTACCTTTAAAGTCAACCTAAATCACTCTTCTTTTTAGCTCTACACCCACTCTACTTTATTCATTGTAAACCCATGACTTTAGTTCTATGTTTCCTTACCGGAAACTGAGGTGTTGAGACGAAGGAGGCTATCCTTGATAGTCTTTTTTGATAGCTACTACATAGCTGCACTAAGAAATTCTGGAATAAAAGGACTCTATATTTAATTAAATATTTTCCAATAAAGGCTTAGGAAAAAAGGATTAAGAACTAAACGAGTGCCAGAGTTACTATCTATAATGTCATTTAGTTTATAGATCTATTTATAGCTCACTCTTTATCATTTGATTTCAAATGCTTAGTTGAGTTAGAAGCCTAAGTTGTACATACTTATCCTAAAAGGGAGTAAAGTAAAGGCTACCGAATTGGTAGAAGATTGATAGGGAAAAAACCACGATTCTAAACGAAAACTTCTTAAGAAAAGAGTCCCCTTTGGATCCTTACTTTAGAGACTAGCTTTAGAGAAATTGACTACTTTTTAGAAAGACTTTTTTTAAGAGATACTCCAGATTTCAACTTATAAGGGAGGTGCAAAAGCCCTCTTCCCTTAACACTGACCCCAATCAGTAAAACTTTCATTTGTAAATAAATTGACCTCCTACTTTTCAACTAGTTAGAGATTAGAGACTCCCAGTTTAAGCCTATTACGGAAATTCTTAAGACTGAACTTCTTTTCTTCTTTGGTTTAGTCTTATGAGCTAGACTTCGTACGAAACTTATTAACCTCTTATAATATAAACTTATAAAAATACCTAGCTATATTTGAATCCCTGCAGCTTTAAATCCTTAAAAAGGATTCCCTAGACCCTATAAAAGTGACTCTAACTATCTATATCTCATAAGGAATTAGGAAGTATCTTGCCTTTTGGAGTTACTGACACGGGAGATTCGTGCCACAATTGTATAAGATAGAGCTCTTCCTCCTGACTAGAGCGAGGGAGGTTAACGCAGGATAGCTTTAGATAGAACATGGATATATTATAACCCACAGCTACTCCTTACCAACTTACTTACCTTAAAAGAGCTATATTAAAAAGCGGTATCTGCCCCTTACCCTTGTTTATAAAAAGCAACCAAAATTTCTAACGAGTTCTAGAAAGGATTTCTCTTTTTATATTATTATTATATTATAGGGCAAGTTTCTTCTTTTTCATTTTTTACCGGGGTCTAAACTTTTTCTTAATACATGGATAACTCTCTGGTAAAAATCTTCGTATACATTTCGAAAAGCCTCTCACGAAGCATTTCACAATACTTAATTTCACATAGTGAACCCGTTAATATTCAGTATACATATTATCTACAAAAAGTTCGTTTGTATTGCCTATTCATTTTGGAAAAGTAAAAAGACCTCTGTCTCGCGGGAGGCCTTGTAGGGGTTTTATTTTAAAAATAGATACGAGAATCCAAACTGAGGTTATAGCTTGGTTATGCAAAGGCTTGCCGTAAAAGAGCTTTTTTAGGGTTTTATCTCTGACTGAGTACTGAAACTTCATAATAAAGTTGGAAATAAAGGTATAATCTTATATAGAGATTGGCGGCTTGGTACTAACTAAGTGACTCTGTAGCCTAATACAACAGTAGGAAGTTTATTAAATATACAAGCCTCACTATACTAGCTTAAAATTGGAATTAGTACTGTCTAATCTAAATTAAAAGAATAAAATACGAAAAAGAAGCTGGTCAAGTAGTAAGTAAAAACCTAAAGTAAACTATGTTACAGTTTAAAAACAACTATTCTTGTATACCCGAGGAAGGTTCTGAGTTTTACAACATGAGAAATACTAGTATCCCTTTTCTACACTAAGATTTATCCATACATTTAAGCGAATTCTTTATAGCAAGGATTCCTTATCGAATAAGAATTTCTCGAGCGGAAATAGTCAATTCATTTTGTACTTATTCCAGATAAGCCGTTTTTTCGAAACTTATTGATTAGTTATATTATACAAAAGGAGTTCCGGGCTAGAGAATTTACATGACATTCCATTTAGATCTCCTTTTGTCTTATGAACAAGTATTGATAATTTTGGTTGGAATTTTTAGTAAATCATGCTTATCTCAGAAAGAAAGGAAACAAACTAACTTTTTAACTCCTAAAAGTAGGGGCTTCTGTAAACCGACTGCGTAGGGTTAAACTCGTATTCTATTTCAAGAAAATTATTTAATTAACTTATGAAAAATTCGGTTGGTTAAGGAACTTAAAACAAGAAATCCTTGTATGTATTTAAAATTATATCACTATGTTATGTGGAACTCCTTTTACGGGCATGGTATATCGTGTAATAAAATTGAGTGGAATTCTTAACAAAAAAGCTCTTTCAAAGGGTGCCGCTATTGTCAAACTCTTTTTTTACATGCTATTTCTCAGTAACTTTTTATATCCATACCCTCCTGTTTTTGATATAGACTAAGAAATCTAGAGTTCTTGTTTTATAGGAATTCTCCTCTTTTAACTTGCTTTGCACCGCACGAAGCAGGCCCGCGTAAATTAAAGAACGACTAAGTGAATCTAATTGGCATCTATTAAAAACCCACGTGCCATATCTGCTTCCTGATTGGAGTACCCCTACCCTATCCAAGTTCCTTTGTTATAAAAAGCCTTTACCGACTTCTATTACTGTAGTTAGTACTAGAGCCAAAAACCTAGATTAAGGGCATTTCTAGCTATCCTTTCTTGAAAAAGCTTCTAAAACAAAAAGCTCGATAGCTGAGGGCACTGCTTTGTATAAAACCTTTACTTGTATTCCAAAAAGGTGCTCACTTACATAAAACTAAATTTTTCGTGGATATTCCCAGGGCAGTACTTTTTAAGTGGAACTTAGTATTGACACAAAAGATCTTTCCGAAACATAAGTAAAGATCTTTTGTGTATAGAATTTCTTTGTTTCACTTTAAGAGTTCCTTATTAAAAAATCTTGTTTACTTCTTAAGGAGGATCCCTCTTGAGAAATAACTGCAAATTCCACTACCTATAAAAGCTCCTACGATGCTCTAAAAGTCCCCTTGTGTTTTAAAGGACTCCTACCCGTCCCTTCACCGTAAAACCTAGTAAATGCATTAAAGGGGCCCCGTATATTGAAAAGAAAACTCGCTTAAGTAGAGAGGCTCTGAAATTCCTGCCATAACTTACTAAACTATGACAAAATTACCCTCGAAAACCTACAATTGCTATTCTTATGTCACCAAGGTAAAGACATATCTAGTTGTATTGATAATGAGGTTCTAAATCCTGCGATTCTTTAGACATTTTGGTATACCAAAGCGTTACCCCGTTGTGACAAGTTTTCTTTTTTTTCCTGAACAGGGGTCTCCTGTTAAGTTTTTTGGACTGGGGAGCTCCTTATATCCCCCTTTTCTTTTAAGATTTCCCTACTTTACGCATCGCTATATAACGAAAGTTTTTTTACTGTTTAACGCTTACTCTTGACTTTGAGCCTGGGCCTTTAACCAATTAAAACTTTGCGCTGATATAAAATTCTTAATTTAAGTTAACCAACTAGCTTCCTAGGTAAGAGGTAAGACTCCGGAATTCCCTGTTAAAATGTGGATTGAATGCATATACTTAGGTTCAATTTCGCTCGTAGCTGTAGCTAAACTAAAATTTATCTATCTATATATAGAATAATTTAAACTATAACTTATACCTTATTTCAATATTTAATTAGTGCGAGAGGCGCTTACGTAGCGAATCCTTTTTCTGTAAACAAGAATACTCAAGTAGTAGAATTCTAGTTAGGACTCTTTCTTTTTCTGGATTTTACTACAGTAGATTTTAGCTCCGAAAACTGCTAAAAACCCTTTATTCTTTGATTCGTAAATTTGCAATGACTCACTAATAAGTTAGAGTATCTAGATTTTTTGGAATAAGTATTTGCAATAATTATAAGTCTTATACTTTTTAAAGACTCGGTTAAATCTGCATACCTGGTCGGACTTTTTACGAGGAAGTATAAAAAAAAGTTTTTTTAGACTAAGGCACTCGCCCCAAGCAAGCTTGTATTTAGTTATATATCCCTTGTAGTACTTAAGTGTGAGTCTTAAAACCAGAGAAAACCTGGGGATATACGCTAGGTAACCCCTATTCAAGAAGCTCCAGAGCAGAATAAAGATTTACTTAAGAGTTCTCAGCGCTAATTTTAAATTTAATTTGTGATGGTTTGTGGATTCTTTAAGTGGACTTAACACTAGATTCTAATTATAGTCAATCTCAGTTTAGAACACTTAACAGATTGTAGGGAAGAAAAGCTTTGTCTTAACTGGTAAACTGCAAGAGCTTTTTTGAAGGACTTTAGTAAAGGGTCCGGTAAGAAGTAGGGGACCTTGTAAGTTCTTTATAAGATCTAATCAGAGTTGTTTTCTAAAGAATATTAATAGGGTTTTCACTGCTTTATTCATATGGATACACTCGTGAATGACTTCCTAATACGTTGAGCTCTAACTCTATACCCGCTGTAGTGTAAAAAAACTTTTGTGGAAAACTGCCTAAATTGTTATAAATTGGCTTTACTGGTATCCACAGCCCCACAGCTAAAGTGATTTCCGTGTTGAGTCATTTTACAGCTTTTACTAGGATATACCTAACGGGGGCTCTTAGTATAGATGGTTATCAAAGTTTCATGCTAAAGTTGTTACAGGTCTTAGTTTTAAAGGGATCAACTCGCACTGCTTGAATAAAAACTACGGCAATACAAAAAAATACTAGGAGTTCCTTGATCCGATATGAAATTCTTTTTTCTTAATGCTAATTAAATAAAAGATAGTATGCTCTGTTTTTTCCTACTTCTAACCGACTTCCTTTTTATTTAAAGTAATAACTTACAAAAGGGGTATCCTGCACATGTAGTTTACTGATATCAAAGGCAGCTTAGTACATAATACAGGGGTTCCTATCCTCATTTTTTTAGGAAAGCAAATGCGTGCCCTATTAAATTTGTATGATCTTTAACTTTTCAGTTAAGGTGTCTCTTTAGTGGAGCTTGAACAAGGTGTTATAAAAATATAGTACTTAACTACTTATCTTATTAAAGAACAAAGTTTTTTTATATCTTTATTCAGTACTGAGTCAACCTAGAACTCCCTATAAGTAATTCCAAAAAAGTCAGATAATTAATTAGATTCTCCTCAAATACATATCGAACAAGTTTCATTAAGATAAGAAAGGCTTACTTGTTCCAGGTCATCACGAATAGGAGTACAATCCAGTAAAAAGAAGGCTGCAAATCCTAGAAAACTCTTTGATTGACTCATTTGATTTGACCAAAAAGTATTTAAAAATTTAAATGATCGGGAATAATAAATACTATAGTAGAGTAGAAATCAAAAATAACCAGAATTACTAGGATCCTCAAGGAGTTTAATATAATTATGAGCACTGTGAAACCGGGATCCTGATGGCAATATAAATCTTAGTCAACAGACTCATATAAGCAAAATAAGAAAATAGCTTTAAGTAAGTCTAGGCAATAGCATAGGCTACAGTAAGACAGGTACAGGTCTAGCTCCAACAGTACTTGAACCTACAAATTTACTTTAGTAAATTCTTGTGTTACCGATAAAGCTAAAGCAAGTTTCCTAGTATATTCTGAATAAAATATCAAAAGAGTTCCATGACTTACCTTATTAAAAGTATTCCAAGCTTCATAGAATTTCGCGGGTCAACAATACCAAGAAATTTCCTATACTACCTTATCCTAAATCATAAAAGTAACGCTATCAAAAGTTTTCTCTTGCTGTTATCTAAAATAGCGGAACCACCCCAATCTAACCTTGTAAAATACTTAGTATTGACGTACTTTGCTAAGAGTAGCAAGCCCCTTCTTATGGAATTTGGATTACTATATGAATTAGGGAACTCTTTTAGAGATTCCTTTACTTTAACTTAACACTCAGCGAAAAAGCTATAGAACAAACCCCTTGTATATAGGGGACCCTCGTTATTCGCAAAGAAGAAAAGAAAGACATTCTCTTGGGTTTTATGCTCTACTATAAAGTGGATTGTTAAAATTTCAACTTGTTTAACCCTTAGGTTTTGGCGAAGGCATAGATCTTTCTAACAAACTAAGGGATTCCTTATGAAGTTCAAAAAAAGAAGAGGTAGTTTGCTTATGCAAGAAAAACTTTAGCTTTTTTGTAGGAGTTCCTAGAGAGTTATGACTTAATTGTGAGATTCGAAGCAACTTAAAACTCCAGAGTATATGGTCTTAAGCCTACACTTTGCCTTACGGATTCCTTTCTCCTTTAGTTGTTTTCGAGTTAAGATTCTAAAATTTTTTTATTCTTAACTCTCTTCTCTAGACTACGAGATAATACTGAAACTCGACCTCTCAGTAAAAAAGGGGTCCTACTTAGCCTAAGTGGGAGCCCCTTTTAAACGCGTTCTATGAAAGTAGTTTAACTTTATTTCAAAAAGAAAACCCATACTAAGGATCTCCACAAGGGTCCATATTCGCATTATATACAATACAGACGAGGGGCTTTACAAGCCATTTCCTTTAAAATCTACTCTATTTTTCCTTGCGTGAAGCCCCGCTAAGTCAAATCCTGGCTAATATCTGTTAAAAAGTTTAAAGGTTAAAATAGGCATTCCCCGTTTGTTCTTAATATTCAGGTATTGCCTCATATGGATCGCGCTCGTCTAATTTCGTAGCTGTGTACTTTAGAAAGTATACCCGTATCCATAAGCGAGTACTTTTTAGTAAAAAACCATGCTGAGTTTTGTTCGTTTACGGGGTCTATTTGGGATACGTGAGGCTGGTTAAACACCGGGTTTTACAAATTAGGAAATATTTGTACTATGACTAGAGAATTCTTTTAGTTAATACTACGGGGTCAGGATAGCATCTCCAGTTATATACTTCGCGCTTTTTTAATCCATAACTTTTGGTCTCCAATTCTTATAGAGGGTTTTCTGCGATTAACGTTTATTGTTTATTATAGTATGAGATGGAAGTTAGAGACTTACGCCTAAGAGCTAATTTCCTGTTTATAATTCCTGTGTAAAAGCGGGAGTTTTTGGATAAGAGCTCTAAATATCTTATATTACTCCTTGACTAGATTTACTGAGGGTCACACTACAGGACTCAATTTATTTCTAGGTGATAAATAAGTCTCAAAAAAAAGGCCTGCCCAAAAAGGAAAAGCTTCCGTTCTGAATTTGGTACGGTACTAATAGAAAAGTAGAAAAGCCTTTTCTTAAAGGCAATCTCGAGGGTATAAGGTCTCTTCTATAAGGAAATTTGTTAACCTAGTTAAAAGCAAGTCCAAGATTATACTCTCTAAAGTAGAACCGGAACCAAATTCTATTGTATAAACCGGCAGACTACACAAGGAATCTTTTAACAAAGCCGATTTTAGGGTCATATAAACTTAAATATACCCGGGGTATTCTTACTGATTTGAGTAGCTTTCTACTCCTTCCCTACTAAAATAAAAGTGGAATCTATTTCATATTCATGGATCAGGCTTATTTATTATGTTTATGTTCAATCAGTTAGAGCACAAACCTGTCCTTGAAGGTAAGAACTTGGGTTTCTATCTCTAGCACAGGACTCTTACTTGTTAGCTCTTCTTTTAGGCTTCCCTTGGCTGGCTATATTACCTGTAATTACTTTAGCTTTCTTTTTTCCCAAACAATATCCTTTTAAATCGTTAATATATTTTTAACTAGACTACAGAAACGCTAAAGTTACAGGCGAGCCTCTAATCCCACCCAAGACCAAGAGGGACCCCTTATCACCCTTGGCTTAGTAGTTGATTTCTAGGATCCTAGGCTCAAGACAGGGTACTTAAAAAGTAATAAGAAAGCTAATCTATAAACATGTATTCAGCTAGCAGAGGGATAACTAGAACTATAATAGAGGAAGTAATAGAAGCGACTGAGGCTAGAACCCGCGACTTTCAAAAAATGTAGGGTGCTTGGCATGTCAGAAGCTTGACTGGGTCTCCTTTTGTATCCAGTCTTTTTTTGGCCCTTTGTAGGATATTTATAGATTCCTTAGACTAAGCTAGCACTTGCGGGATTTGCGATACGATTAACGAGCAGCTAAACCACCCCTTTTGGCAATTACGTAAATTAAGACCTTTCCGCGTTACTCTATTTTTCGTAGTATAATCTTAAAAGCCCTCCCTAGTAATTCTAGACTGGAAAACTCTATTATATGACTACTCCTATAGTCATTTTCGGCGATTCCATCTAAAAGGGTAAGGCTTCTTATTTCCCACCACAATAAGGGTTTTTCTTGGACTCATTATCCAAGCTGCCTAGAGGAAATACTCGGTGTAAATGCCGAAGCATATGACCCAAAAATAGGACACCCTAAGGCAAAAGTCCCTGAGAAGTTTCGTGTTTTGAGGTAAAGTGAGTCTTTTTTAACCGAGTTAGTAAAAGGTAAAAGAGTTTTATTGGATAGACAAGAAGGGTTTCAGTTTCCCGGATACTACAAATAAGTTAAAACATGAGGTATTAATTACATGTAGAACAAAGCGCTTTGAATACTCGGGATAAAAAACGAAATCAAAATTATTAAACGTCCACAATAATCTCTTTCACTTTAATTAACTCCGATTATACTTAAATTGAATTCCAAAAAACTTTCTTTTATTTTAAGGGAAGCCCCGCTTTTGATACCGCTACTTGTTTCAGAGAATACGCGTAAAATGTTAAAATGTAGTCTGAAGTTCTGCCGTACTGAAAATACGAAAGGAGTCTAAAGAGAAACTGCCAACAGTAAAAATATAAGTTGTACCACAAAGAGGAGCTCTTTTTGTCCACGAAGTTTTTTGCACTTTACACCAGTGGGGTTATACCTTACCTAGAGATACCGAACAGAGCAGGTTGCTCTCTAAAGAATACTTATTTAAACCCTTGTTTACATTCAACTAAGACGTCGTTTTATTTTTCAATTCTAAATTTGCTTTTAGTAGGATTCAAACTCATAAGGAGAACAGAGCTATATAAATTCTACTTAAGTGATTGTGTATTAGGAGTTTTCTTTATTTATACCCTTTTCTTATTATAACTAAAAACTCAGTAATAGCTTCTTATAAGCTGCATGCACGCACGATAGATAACTTCTTTTAAGATAAGTAAAAAGGTAGATATTTTGTATCTTGACGAAGCTTCTCCACCAGTTTTTATTATTAAACGGCATGTGCGCAAATTCCTATTAATGA
>JAYMTK010003460.1:0-12265 GCA_036897405.1 Pelargonium myrrhifolium | reverse complement strand
TCGGCGCCCTAAGTGCAACAGCTACGGCTCAGTCTGCTACGACCCCCGCTTCGTCGGCGGCGACGGCGTCATGTTCTACTTCCACGGCGCCGCCGGCGGCAACTACGCCCTAGTCTCCGACCACAACCTCCAAGTCAACGCCCACTTCATCGGAACCCGACCACCGGGCAGGACACGTGACTTCACGTGGGTCCAAGCCCTGTCCCTCATGTTCGACACCCACACCCTCGTCGTCGCCGCCAAGCGGGTCCCACACTGGGACGAGTCCGTCGACGCGCTCACCGTGGCGTGGGACGGAGAGCCGGTGTGGTCCCCACGGACGGAGACGGCGCGTGGAGGGTCAATGGTGGGGAGAGGGACGTGGTTGTTGAGAGGACCGATGACGTCAGCAGCGTGAGAGTGACGGTTGGTGGGTTGTTGGAGATGGACGAGAAGGTGGGGCCCATTGGGAGGGAGGAGAGTAGGGTTCATAGGTACGGGATACCGGAGAATGACGCTTTTGCCCATCTGGAGAGCAGTTTAGGTTTGGGAAGCTGAGCGAGGAGGTGGAGGGTGTTTTGGGGAAAACGTATAGGGAGGGTTATGTGAGCCCAGTGAAGAGAGGTGTGGCTATGCCGGTGATGGGTGGTGAGGACAAGTACTGGACTCCTTCTCTGTGTTCTTCTCTGTGCAAGGCTTGTAGGTTTCAGAGACAATCTGGGTTGGCTAATATTTAACTATTTATGTAATGAAGAATAAACATATTAATGTTCAATATGTAATAAATTAACCAATTTGGGTTAGTAAAATAAAGAGAATGCTGGTCCATCAATTGTCCATATTGTTTCAAATGGGTCCAAGTTCCAACACATTTGGTCCATGTGATTTTGAGTCCATGAACAAACCATAAGCATGCATGCACCTACGAGGCCCAAAGTTTACAGCCCAGTAATTGTAGAGCCCGCTCATGTGGGCCAATACCCAAACAGTGGGCTTTACTGTAAATATAATGAGCTCGATTATGGTCAAAGATTAGATTTGAGCTTTGAGGGAGAGGAATACCGCTTTTGCGGTCATCCGGCTCGATTGAAAATTAGTTTGAGTGTGGAATAGCTTCCAAGTGCGTATCTCGTATTGATCACGGATCCATTTCAAAAACCTTATAATGAAGACAAAAAAATAAAAATAATCTTAACCATGAGATATGAACGTGATCAACATCTTAACGTCTTTAAAGCAAAAGCATTATTAAAGCTATCTAAACCCATCCGAGCTGGTAAGGAACACTACAATTTAAAGCTACCTAAACGACTATGCTCTTAACTAAGACAAGTTTTAACACAACTGCATAAAACTCTCAATTTTTTGAAACAATTCTATATAACCATATCAGTTGATTTTCATGTTTGATGGTGAAAATTCATATTAAGGCGATGAAAAGTAGCTCAATAATTAGAGGTGCATTTGTAAATACGAACCCATTTAGACCTACATCTTGCATCGCATCGTTACCATTGAAACCAAATGGAGATAGTGGAAAAAATTTCACATTAGTCCAAATGCAAAGTCTTGAATGCAAAACAAGTTATCCAACAATTGAATAATACATAGTAGACAAACACCGCAAGAGTAACAAGTTCATATGAGCTTAAAACATGTGACTGACTTCACGTCTTCACTTGTCATATATAAATAATCCAACAAATATGAAGCTTCACAACTATCAAAATAAAGGGCCTGAGAATAATATACCAATTATTGCATAATAAACATCAAAAGCCGGTTAGATAATGGTTCTAAATTATAGTAGTATTAAAAATCATATTTAAGTTGTGAGAAAATGGCAAGCAAGGCACAAATGAAAATGTGGGCTTAGTAACTGACCTAATAAGTTATAAAAATCCATAATTGTAGGACTCGCAATCAATATTTTATGACAAGTTCGACCTGTAATATCTTCTGATGCAGCTTATCAAAAGCCATATTGTGTGTGATACTCCAAACCATTCCACAACATTAAGCAAAAGCCACACTACAAAACAACAAAAATGAAGAAGAAGAAATTAACACAAGATTCTTATAATCAACAAAAACATATATGTATAATCTCCGAAGTTGAAGATGATCATTTGTTTACACTCTTTATCCCTGCATATATCTCATGTGTTAAATTTCAATAACGGGTTACATATAATGGTTTGGTCTTCTACTACTACTACTACTACTACTAAAAAGTCACCATTATATTTTAACCAGCTTTGATATCATGTTAAATTTCAACAACGGACTACATATAATGGTTTAGGCTACCACTACTAAAAGGTCAACTTTGTTGGAAGGGTTTGACTTCAACCATTATATTTCACTCGTTCACTTCATATTTTAACCGATGTGGGAGTTATTTCACCCACTTCAACATTGTGAGTGTAAAACAAGAGAAAGTGAAAACCCGTAAGAAACTAATTAACTATTCTTATAAATCATTTACTCAACTTTGCAAGTAAAAAAAAAAACATAAAATGCAATGCTTCAAACATTCTAGTAAATAATTATCTCAATCACTAAAGGGAATGTTTTGTGAGTTCCATATGTGAAAATAGATGGAACATGCAAAAAAAGTAAGTAGAGTTTCAAAGCAAGTACTCAAATAATATGTTATATGAATATTTCAAAGCAGACATGTTTCTTGAATGTCAATTTTCAGGTATTAGCTAGAAGATGCTTTCCAATAAACTGAAGCAAACACAACTTGAAAATCACACTGAGCTGGTCAAAAGGCCAGAGCCTAAAGAATACGAGTATAAGTTGTTTGATGGAAGTGGAAGCAAAAAAAAAGCTGAAGAAGAATTAAGCCTTAATCCAAGGGCTATTTTCCTATATATGTATGGCTTGTCACTCTCTTCTCTCCATCTCTCTCATCTCTCCCCTATTCTCTAGTATCAAAGTCAACCCGAGGAGAAAAAGCGAATAGGTTCATCACAGTAGTAGCCAGATATGACGGGTAGAAGAAACTCGTACATTCTGGTGACTTTTCTAGTTGTTTTGGTCTGCTTGACAGCCACCATTGCTCAAGGTGCAGGCAACAGCAATGGAAATAGCAACAATGGCAACAGCAACGGAAACAGCAATAATGGCAACAGCAACGGAAACAGCAACAATGGCAACAACAATGGAAACAGCAACAATGGCGATGGCAATGGAAACAGCAACAATGGCAACAACAATGGAAACGGCAATGGAAATGACAAGAAAGACGACCCTGAATCTACAAACTATGACTCGTTGACGCCACTAGGGACAGGACGGGAACGAGCCTTTTGCAAGTCAAAGGCTTGTCACTACAAGACACTTGTGTGCCCCGCTGAGTGCCCCGAGAGGAAGCCAAAGCAGAACAAGAAGAAGAAGGGGTGCTTTATTAACTGTGGAAGCAAGTGCGAGGCCACTTGCAAGTGTAAGTCTCTACTTGCTCAATAACTTGTGTCCTTATCAGATTAATAGTTTCATTTATTGACAATACAAAGTTTAAATATATATAAATATATATATATATATATATATATATATCAAAAATATGAAACTGGTAAAAGAATAGGGAACTTTTTGTTGTACCTGAACTGATTCATGTCCTTCATTCCTTTGACAGTCAGGAAACCCAAGTGTGATGGATACGGTTCTCTCTGCTATGACCCACGATTCGTTGGTGGAGATGGTGTGATGTTCTACTTCCATGGAGCAAAGGGAGGAAACTTTGCTATCGTCTCTGACGAGAACCTCCAGATCAATGCACACTTCATCGGGACACGACCAGCTGGAAGGACTCGCGACTACACATGGGTCCAAGCAATCGCCATCATGTTCGATAGCCATACCCTTGTGATTGCAGCAAACAAAGTATCCCACTGGGACGACAATGTGGACGCTCTCCTCGTAAGATGGGATGGCGAGGCAGTTGAGATCCCCACTACCGGAGAAGCTGAATGGAGGACAAATGGAGAAAGCAGAGAAGTGTTAGTAGAAAGGACTGATGATGCTAACAGTGTGAGAGTATCAGTTGCTGGACTAGTAGAAATAAACGTGAAAGTGAGGCCAATCGGCAAAGAAGAAAACAAAGTTCACAACTACCAGTTACCTGAAGGCGATGCTTTTGCTCACCTGGAGACACAGTTCAAGTTCACGAGCCTGTCGGATCTTGTTGAAGGAGTTCTGGGCAAGACTTACAGGCCAGACTATGTTAGCCCTGTCAAGAAAGGAGTTCCCATGCCAATGATGGGCGGCGAGGACAAGTACCAAACTCCGTCCCTCTATTCAACTGTCTGCAAAACTTGCAGGTTCCAGAGACAACCTGTGGTTGCTTCCGCTTAAGGAGTTTCTCAGCACTGATAACACATCGAGAAATATTCATATTTCATGTACACCTAAATATATTTTGGTCTATAGCTTTATATTTGGATTCACTAAACAAATAAGGGCTCTGAATGTTGCCCATCACAATAAATTTCTTTGAATGACTTGTTGAATCCTGATATGACCTGTTCACAAAAGAAAAGATCATGCCAAGAGTAGTAATTGCTAGAAACAAACCTCTTATAACACAATGTATAATTTATAAATAACAAACTTCTATCTGTTAAATGCTTGTGCACAGAACAGATACAATTACATGCAACAACACTTTCTAAGAAGTCAGTCATTTTCATTTTGCAGGTGAGAATGAGCAAAACTGTATGACGAACCTTTTCTCTCTCTTTCTGTTTCATTTTCCTATAAAAACCCATTCAGTTTGGTACAAACTTATTCAATTCTAAACCTACATGGAGAGAATGCTCCACTTGTAATCCTCACAATGTTATTATGTACAGGAGGCTTCAACAGCTAAACTTTTGGTTATCCCTTTGCACGGGTTACCAAATTTGTTGATTGATACTCCAATGTTGCAACTATTTGATCCAATACAAGCCTGTGGAAATTGATACTGGTTAGTATAACAAAAGTAATCAATTGCAAGGATGTCCCGTCCCACCCTTGCAGATTCTACTACCATTGAACCAAAAGAGGTAACAACCAGAGATTAATAAGATTTGATCAAAAGTATGAGAAACATCGTACCTTCTTTACAATGGAAAGAGCCCTGGCGCTGCTGCACTTGCCGTGGCTAAAACTCCCACAAGTACCACTAGGATTTCCAAAACTTGCAAACTTGATTGAAGAAATGGCCTGATCAGGAGATGGGCACTGCAGTGAGAGTGTAGGTACTAATTTCTTTTTTGTTTTTGAATCTGTATTCCACGCATCTACAGGAACTGGGTGAGACTCAGATACATGTGAGCACAATGTTTCCATCTGTTTTGTTGCAAAAGATATCTGCATTGGATCCCCACCCATTTCCTCAAACAATACAAGAGTATTGCCGCTTGGTTGTAACCAAGAACGAGGCACATGGTACCTGTAAGGTCAGTGAAATCAGAATAGAGACTTTTGTAATCACTTCATATCCTTCTACGTATAACGGGACTCATGGCTTACAGTTCCTGAGATGGCTTTCCACAGTTCTTGAGGCATTTGTCTGACTTATAAGCTCCTATGTAACTGCAAGAGTCTGTGCATCCACTATTAGGAGCCACATAGGTTGGCCAATAACGACCAATACTTTGCCCATTCACCCATGCCTCACCCTTCCCCATTCCTGCCAAGTTTAGAGCAACCGGGCTATCACCAGCAGGGGCATCGAATTTTGTCTGAATAAAGAAGTATAGCAACTGTAATTAGTACCAAAGAAATCCACTTCGTAGCAACCCTTATGGTTGATGTTCTACTTAATCTTGTATCTTTTTTCTCACTGAAACTCAATTCAGATGAAAATGGATTGTAATATTATTCAAGCAAATGTGATCAGGAGATGCAGATTCCAATACATGCAAAAGCTTTTCTAGTATCTGACAAGATGAGTGTGGGGGATTCATAAAATTAGTTTAAAGCAAATTACCCGGAACAGAAGCCATAACAAGAATCACATGGTTTGAAAAATCTCCCAAAAATTTATGTATAAGTTCATTGGATCAGATAACATATAGAGCCTCTTTGCACATGGCATATATCAAGAATCTTCTGAAGAAATCAGACACATAAAAATCCAAGTGTACTTGGTTTGGATTTCTTTTTCCCACCGAGTCCAACAATCTGAATATTTTCACGATAAATACTACTCATTCCATATCAATCAACGTGCTAGTATGACAGATTGTAGCCAAAATCATGCTGGTATGTTCTATAACAATGAACTCAGTGTGATTTCAAGCTATTAACATCATTCTCTTGAGCTTAATTTTTCCTGTTATTTAGTTGCCCCCATTCCTAACCTAATTCCTTCCAGTCAAATTTCAGAAAACAGTCTCAAACTTCATTGTTAATAACTCAAAATCTCTTTACAGATTAATTTCTAAGACTTTAAATGCTTAAGCATTTTTCTGATGTCTCAGATATTCAAGATACATATCCATATCTTATATTGAAAATGATGAAATGTCACAAGAATTTTGTCCCCTCTTGACACACTTGGTAGTTAGTAAGGTTGATATCATTTGTATAGTGTAACCAATAATAATAATAATAGTAATTTTAACTTTTACCTTGTACCATATCAGGGGTTGGTTCTTGGGCAAGGTAGGCTGTGAAGTCCACATTGAAGAACTTCCACTTGACAAACCTAAATCTTCACCTTTGAGTCCAACCTGCATTCACAATCACGTGAAGATTGGAAAGCTATATATTGACAATTCATGGCTGTAGGTAAACATGAGTTACTGGAATGAAATAGGCTGAACACCTGATAATATTTATTTATCCATTATTCAAATTAGTGGGACTATGAGCCACAGAGCAGTTTGATAGAAATTGTGGGAAAAAAAATGACCTGATACGTCCACTGCTGTGAAGAGAGATCAAAGTTAATGCCATTTTCTGAGCCTTGGAGCTTTACCGGACCAGTGATTCCCGCACCAGTTTTTTCGAAAAAGGCTCCATAATTCTGTAATTTACTTGCCATGTCAAATTGTGCATATTTGGTAATAATTTGACTGTTAGAAACATCCTAAATATAACATCCATCAACAATAAAACTATTAGGCTAGATCATTTTCCAGTGCAAATCTCAAGTAGAACGGGCAAACCTGAAGTCCGACAGTCAAACTCAAAAGATCAATTTTGTTCTTTCCAGGTCCAAGTGTAATGGGGATCTGCAATGAAACCTTAGCATTGCCGCTGTTGCCTTTTCCACTACCTACAAAAGCATTAATTTCCGTTACAAATATGAAGATACGTACTGTTGCAACAACTAGAGTGTAGACACCAATAGTATGAATCTCCTTTAAATAACAGCAGAAAGCATTTCACTAAAATCCAATAACTCTTTCTTGCAAGAAAGAATCTGAGAAAAAAAAACTACAAATTGAAAGAAAACAAAAAGATAGGAAGAAGAAAAAAAAATCCATATAACAAACTAAATTTGACAACAAAGAACATGACCAAATGAAGAGAACTATAAAGTAGAAACTAATTAGGAATAGATTGTGACAAAACTTACTTTACCGTAAAGCCCAATATATTCTAGTTATACGATGTTTGCCAATCTAGGCAGGAACGCAAACGATTAATGCAAAAAAATTAAATGTGCATGTATACAAATCACTTCACTTAAATGACAAGTTTGAAGAATCTTCCAACCTTCTCTTCCCACTTAATGGCAAAATATCATTTTTACAATGATCAAGAAGTATAGAATTTACAGCATCTTTATATTTCACTTCACCTGCTAGCTTCCCATTAATAAAAGCGTGAAGGACATGACCAAGCGATTGCACATGCAAGACTGTTCGAGATCCATCTTCAAGGAAAGACTCGTCACCTTTAATATCAGTGCTGTAGGAAGTAATGAGGTAAAATCATTTCAATTTAATCGGCCGAGGAGATAAACAACACCTTAATAAAAGCATTCAAAATGCAGGGATTGTACCTTAATGAATACCAGAGATAGTCACTTTTATCTGCTGTAGTACTAATTTGTTCTAATAACCCATCTTTAGTAAATGAGTCATCCTTTGAAATCCCCACTGGTTCATTTATCCAACTCCATTCTGACCCAGATGCTTTTGAAGAATCAAAGCTATCTTTAACATATTGATGTTTGAAGCTTGGAATTGTCCTCATAGAGTTAATCTGTCGAGAAATAAAAATCAAATATCCAATCAATATCAAGTTTCTTTTTTTGTCTAATATTGATTGTCTTGGCAATACTTTATAAATAAATACCAATTTTTCTTAAACAATATGCAATAACAATGTGATTTCTAACAATTGAAAAAAAAAACATCTTTAAACTGATAGGAAAGCTAATGAAATTTGTCAATGTTGTCTAAACATTATTGCATCTGTAGATAAACTTAGGTGATCACATCAAACAAATATAGTAAACAAGTTAAGAAGAAGAACCTTTGCAGTATTAAGCACTACAGTCTTGCAGTCCGGCAAGATGCTCACAGACCATGCTGGCAAGTCATAGGAATTACCACTGAAATTCACAGTTTTACCAGAACTACCCACATTGGCAAGGAAAGCAGCACATAAACCTGACCCAGTCTTATAAACTGTTGCCTGAAATGAAAATAATTTATGTAAATTAAAGTTTCATTCACTGCAGTAGGGGCCATATGATCTCTGTAAGCGAATGTGGTGTTTGTAACTTATGGGAGCGATACACTTTTTTGTCCCGCCATATAAGAAATAAAATGAACCCAACCTGGGCTCTTGCAGTTCAAAAAATTGTCGAAGTTAATTTGCATGGAACAGAAAAAATTTGAGGCCTTGAAATTTAGCAAAATTTTCATTCATACCCATAGGAACTGATATTTAATGAGAATTAAACAAATGAATATTACCTCAATGTTTGAACCAAGAGAAGAATATGCTGGATCAGTGGCCACTAATGCTTCTTCACAAAGCTTTATGGCTTTGTGCACATCTTTTAAGTGACCCCATTTAGGTTGTCTAAGAAGTCCTGCAAAGTACAAGGAAAAATGAGTGTGTTGCCACTTCAAGTACTTTGTGTTTGTGGCACTCTTGCAGGACCATGGTTACCGCAAATATTAGTCCAGATATATACGACTGATGACTAATTGCATTTATCTCAAAAAAAACTTTAAGGCTTACAGCTTCAACCCGTGAATATGCAACAAGAGTAATAGATGGACATGCAGCATACCATACTCATCAATTGGAGCATCATAATCATAACTTGTAGAAATAAATGGTCCACCAGTAGTGCGTCCAAAGTTAGTTCCACCATGGTACTGTTGTACAGAAATATAAACAAATTAGATAGGTTACAGACTCAATTTGCCCAAAATACTAGTCAATTTACCAAGAAAATCTCATATGAAACATTTGAAAACATCATAAATATAGATTCAGTACCATATAATAGTTTTGGAAAGTTCCACCTCGCTGGTAAAAGCGTGCCACAGCAAATGCTAGGTCTTCCACGGGTCGATAGGGGACAGCTCCACCAAAGGAAAGAAACCTAATGTTTCAAATAAGATAATTGCCAGTGAAATTTTTTGGGTGAACAGGGCACAGATAAAATGTAAGGAATTAATTCATAATTACTGGAATAGCTGATTCAAAGTTTAAATCAAGAATAGCTAGGATGAGCAAGTCAGAAACCTTACCATCCACTCCAATTCTCAGTCCACATTTTGGGTTTCTTGTTAGAATTTGGGGTGAATTGATCACAGTAAAATCCATTGCAAGTATTAATCTGATATTGAACACATGTAAAGGGTTTATCAATGAATTGAGACGGTTAAAACAACTTAGTATAACTAAATACAACATGGTTATTATAGTATGATGTTCGCATAGTGCCCATCTTCAGATTTTCTGATCAACCAACACTTGACAACAACAGGAGAAACTCACAATTGGATCAGGAGCATCGCCTTGTTGGCACATAACCCAGGGCACACCAGTATCCAAAGATGTTGCCATCGTTGCTGCCCAGTTGATATAGGATTTGGCAGCAGACCCATATGATCCAGCAATGTTTCCATATTCATTTTCTATCTGGAATGAGGAAAGAAAATCATACTGCTGGAACAATACTCAATAACCAGAAGCTAAATCTAAATCTAGAATTGTAAGAAGCATAGTAGGATGATGCAAGAACACGCAATCAAACTACTAAACTAGAAAACAAAAAACCAAGCACCACAAGTAGTAAAGGACATAGAAAACCAACCTGGGATAAAATGATTGGTCCACCCTGAGATGCATAAAGCTTTTCTTGCTTCATCATATCCACAATTTTGGCTGTGAATCGCTGCATTTCAGCCTGAACCAGAGAGATTTTTGATCAAGTAAGTAATTGAGAAAAAACAGACATTGCATTGGGCAAACTGAAAGCACAAATCAGGGTAACAGAAGAACCTTGAACGGCGCATTATCAGTCCTGAACTGAATTCCAGGTATAAAATGTAACCATAGAGGAAAACCACTGTTCAAGAGTTGAAACAAATACAGTCATCAATATCATTAGCAAAATTAGCAATCATAATTATCGAGAAAAGGCATAAATTGTATGTATACCCGTAGTTCCATTCAGCACAGACATAAGGACCAATACGTAGATGAACATATAACCCAGCTTCTGCTACTGTCTTCACAAATTTAACCAAATCGTTTCTTCCCTCAAAATCATACTGTAATTTAAGAATTGTGCAAGTCAGTAAACAAAAAAAAAGTTGTTCTTCATTGCCTTTTTTTGAGATTGATACATTAACAGACAATATCAAAGGGAAAACACAAAAGGTGCATTTCTTTATAAATAAATAAAAATTTCACAACCCCCAAATACAAAACAATATACTATTATTAGGGATCAATTAACAAGTCTAGCATTATTTTAACCTTTTTTGGATTCCTGTCCTCCTTGGTAATGGAAAGAAAAGAAAAAAAAAAACGTATTCTAGAATCATAATTTTTTTTTTTTTTCACTTTTCTCGCATTTTCTTGGCATCCAAACAATGCATTGAATAAGAAACAAACATTTCGAGCAAAAGCAGAGGGAGAGATGGAGAAGAACCTGGTTCTGAACAGGTTCATGTAAGTTCCAGAAAACGTAAGTCTCGATTACATCTAGACCTCCATCTTTAGATTTCTGAATGAGGTCCGGCCACATCTGCAATCACAATTCACCAAACACACACATTACAGTGATTAACAAGTAGAGAGAGAAAGCGAGATCGAAAATGTGTGCATTTTAGAGAGAGAAACCTCCGGAGTACTGCGAGGGTAATGAATCGAGCCGGAGACGAGGACTCTGCGCTTGCCGTCGATCACCAACGCCCGACCGTCGTACGTCACACTGGCCCCAAACGACGCCGTTGCAAGGACGCCGAGCGCCAATGAAACCAAAATCAAAACCTCCGTCCCTCTCATTTCCTCAAAAACTCCAATTAATTCTTCGAGCTCTGATTATTCTTCAACGGCTTCCTTTGAAGTAATAATGTTGATTACTGATTTGGAATCAGTTTTTTGCTTTCCGGAAACATCAAGCTTTGCTTAATTTGCTTCCGTTGCTTCCATTTTTTGTGTATATAAATTGAAAAGCAAACAAAAGATTCAGTTTAGGATAGAATCAGGAAGAGAGAGAAAATAGAAAAAAAGCTTCTGCGCCGGAGACGACACGCGACCTCCTCGCTTACACTCAACACTCACACACAGTGCCTCGCTCGTCCTCTTCTTCTTCTTCACTGCTTGTTTTCTTGTACTGCAACAACCGCCATTGAAGTGTTGATGCTGCTTTATACAAGAGAACAGTAACTGTGAGGTAGAACTGTCATTTTTGAACTTGAATTGACAAACATTAAAAATCAAATAAATATTTTGCAATAAATAAAGCTATCAAGTTTTAGGATAAGTTGGGTTGACAATACGACACAAAATTAGTATGCTTCAACTCATATATTTTAGAAAAATGGGTATCAGTTGACTGATATAAAGTTTCAAACTTTTAATTTAGCGGGGACAAATTAATTATAAAATATTTTATTACATATAAAATCAGATATTTTAAGAAAAAATATTTTTCTATGTATTTGTATTACATGTATTTTAAAATGTATATTATACTATTAATACAAATGTTTAGGGTAGAAAATGGAGAAATTTCAATCTAGTAATGAATTCGTTACAAATGTTACTATTTTGTACACCTTTTGTTAAAGATCGTTTACAA
>JAYMTK010003459.1:0-12267 GCA_036897405.1 Pelargonium myrrhifolium | reverse complement strand
ATGGGGGATGATTGATTATTGGATGATTAGTTTAAGATTAAGCTTGGACCAATGATGAGGTGTTTTGTGTTTGTTTGATTGTCCAATTCTTTGTCTTTTGTTTGCTTTTTGAAACAAAATGCATGGTGAAGAAGATGAAGAGATAAGAGAGTTGAAGGAGATGATTTAAAAGAAAATAATTAAAAGTATAAAATGTATAATTGTAATTTTACACATTTTCATTTGACTTGTTCGGATTTTGCGTTTGGCCCTCGGGGAATTTTTATTTATTTAAAAAACACTCATGAACTTGTTATTTTTGTCTCTTTGGTCCTTGGTTGACGTGGCGGGTGTGGAGGATGTGGTAGTGCCACGGTGGATGACTCATCCTATGTGTCGGTGGAAACCGGTGATAGATAGTTTACCAAGACCAAAGGGATAAAAACAACGAGTCCAACAATGTTTTTTAAAAAATAAACGCTCCGAGAGCCCAACGCAAAATCAGAACAAGTGCAAAAGGTCTATTTACATTTAACCCCTTTAACAATTGTACAAAACTAGTTTTGTCTTGTGCGTTGCCCGAAATATAATTTTTTTTTGTCATACTCAAGTCACTAATACTGCTCAAGTGCAATCAAAGCAGTATAACAATATATATATATATATATGGTTTTGAATAAACATTTGATTTTATGATTATAAAAAATTTGGACCAAAATGTAAAAAATTTATAATGTGCATTATGATTTTTTTTTTCTTTTTCTTTTTTCCAGGTTTTATAGTAAGTAGGGATGAGAATTGAGATTGCCTTTCTAGTATTTAAGGCCACGTTTACATGAGTGTAGAACCTTGGGCCCATTTGGTGGCTAAACGTTATGAATGTCATCAAGAAAATGGGCTTACAAGTTGGGGGCCTAAAGAAGAAAAGCCCAATCTCAACTAGGTGTGGTGTAGTTGAATGTGCACAACGTGTCACTTCCTCCATTTCATTTTAATCGTTTACTCTATTAAATCTAAATATTTACTATTCCTTTATGTAAGAAATCATACACTATGTTATCAAAAATAAAAATAAAAATCATACAGTATAATATGAATAAAAATGACAAATGGCAGGTAAAATGAACCATTTTCTCTTACAAAACAACATTTCATTTTAGTTACCCTGCCAACATTCTTTTATAAATTTATGGCACCAAAATGTTTATGTTATATAGCATCTAATATAATGATCATTTCTTATTAATGATGTTTCCTATCCTAATATTTTTTATCTTAAAATAGTTATCTACTTTTTTATTTTATTTTATTTTTAGAGATTAAAATGTGTTAGTTAGAATGTGATTTTTCTTTTCTCTATTGGATCACATATTTTCTTATTGTAATAAATTAAAAGGTTCATAGGAATCATGAGTAGTTTTTACACATAAATAATAACTTGTATATAATTAACTAATTTTAATAAGTAAAAAACTACTAGCAGAACTAGATATAACAATTGAGAGAAAAAAATATTCAGTATCGGTTTCAGATATTTGAATTCAATTTTTATGTAACCGTTGTTATGCAACATATTGACAATATTTTCTTGTGCTGTGAAGAAGAAAATAGGACATTTCACAGTACAGTTAAAAGTAATAGATAGATAGATAAAAATGTCTACTTTACGGGTCCACACCACACCTACCTACCTACTTCGTCGACCTTCCCACCTCCCTCTTGCCGTTGCCGCCACCGATCGCTGCTTCTGCTTCTCCGGTAATCTTATTCTCTGCTCTCTCTTCTTTCAATATCATCGCCGATCTTCGTCTTTTTTTGGGAAATGTGAAGATGCTGTGAAATGAACAACCCAGTGGTTGTTTCCTGTTTATTTTCATCTCTGAATATTTATTTTTGGTTGATGACAAAGCATAAGAGAATTTGGAAACGAAATTGATATGTGGGTATTTGTTGGAATCTGTTTGGGTGACTGTAAAAACACAATAAAGTAGTTATAGAAGTTATTGGGAATGGAAATTAAGGGGAATATTTTATATGGGTTTTGCCCCAATTGTAGTTCTCATGGAGAGAATTGATGGAAATTGGTTCTGACCTCTCCTAGTACAACAAAGTTATGTTACTTGATTCTGATCATCATTTACATACTTGGCTTACCTAGTTGGGTTGGTGAGATGCTTTTTACCTGTTTGATTAATATCATCACAGTATCATACCTGTAGCTTCAGTGCATTTTCTATCTTGTTATACACAAACTGAAGTTACAGTTGTACTGACCATTGAGGGTAAATTACATACTTACATTTCTCAGGAACTGTTCACTATGATACTGGTGATCGGTGGAATCAAATAGACAAGAGATATATAGGTTTTGAGTCTTTAATCCAGTTGCGAGTTGTATCTTGAGTGGAATTTTTTTGTTTATGCCTCATCCTTAGTACCTTGTGTGTACTTATTGCAGGTAATTTAAGTATTCTTTGGGATACTTTCATTTTAGGTGATTCGTATTTTAATCTGGATTTATCCCTAATTAACTTAATATAGTAAAATAAATTTGAATTTGGTTTTTAATCAAGCTTGCACCTCGGTTATAGTTCATTACTAATTACTAAAAGTTTTAGTTCTTGAGATGCATACGTGGTTAGTGCTTGATATCATAAGTCACAGTAGCATTGGTAATCCCGAGGTACGGAGGTATTTTATGTTTGGAAAGAAAGGAATGGGAGAATTCACAAGAAATTTTCAGGAGTAGGTTTCAGTTTTGAATTATATTATTGAAGGTATTAGAGGTGAAGATGCAGTTGGGAAAAAAGTTCTAGCATTCCCAGAGGAGCAAAGGTATATGTGAGAAGTGTGGCTCTACCTTTAATTGCTTACTCTGTTACTCATTAGTTGCTGGCTTCCTCTTCTTGTTTTAGTTTTGTATCTAGCTGCAAGTTGATTTACAATTTCGGGTTTCAGATTCATTTCCACCTCTTAGTAGCTTGTAGTGTAATGGTTTGCTGCCCGTTCGCCTGTGTTGGGTTCTATGCATTATTATAGTTCTCAGTTCTCACTCATAAAAAGAATAAAGAAAAAGAGATTCCAAAAGGAAAACTATCAATGCTATTTTTTTTTATAAGGCGCATATTACTTACATGCCACCCATATTTAGTTTCTAGAAAGGTATTTGAGAGTATATCCATTGATAATGGATCCTATTCCAAACTGAATTGGGTTTTAGAAGGATAGATGATTATGTCATTTAGTTAATATAACCATGTGTTTCAATGAAAATGACATGAAAATCCACTATCCTTATGTCTAGGAAGGCATGAAGTGCTGACTGGTTTATGAACATAGAGTATTGACAAGGAAGAGGTAGAGGGGAAACATGCTATGGCAAGTATAAACAGAGAAATGTTAGTTTAGTTTGTTTGAATTCTATAAGTTGACTGTGCAAAATTACAGTTTTGACAAGAATCTTTTCCCTGCTTGGTTATGAATTTCTTACGTCACAGTTGAAGGTAGTTAGTCATCCAAGGAAGCAGAGAATGTTATGTAGTATGCATCGCTTTCCTTTCTTAAGTTGGACTGTTTGAGGATTTATCACTTGGCATCAAATCAGGGAATCCAGGATCACCTTATGCATTATAGCACAGGCTGCTATTATTCCTGAGGATTAGTTGCCCAGGCAGAGATATATTTTGTGTTTTGTATGGCCTTCAACTTGCACAAATCTGCTTGAGTGAAGTTATGATCAACAAGAAGTAGCACTTTTGCAGTTTGTAAACCCTTTATGTATGTATATGTGTGCGCTATACTTTCTGTGTCTAAATATAAATTTGTTTTTACAGGGCAGAATTAATGCACTTAAAAATACTAGAGTGCAGAAGGATGCAGTAGTTTGATCAGTCTGTTGTGGCTACGATGGAAAAGCAAACAAAGATCGATAGGATTAGTAATCTTCCGTGGGATGTGCTTGACACTATTCTTGTGCACCTACCACTGAGGGACACTGCAAGGACCAGTATCTTGTCAAGTAAATGGAGATATAAATGGACTGGCCTTTCACAGTTTGTTCTTGATGATAAATGCTTTAGAACTAATTTAATAAATCCAGGAGTGAGATGGAGAGAAATTATGAAAATTTTGGATCATATCCGATTAAATCACAGTGGTTCAATTGAGAAATTCAAACTTTCCGCTTATTGCTGTCCTGACTGTTCTGATTTAGATCAGTGGATACATTTTCTGACTGAGAAAGGCATCAAGGAATTTATCCTTCTGGAGTTCAACTTTATTAAGCGTTTTAAGTTGCCTTCTTGTCTTTTCACTTGCACGCAGCTAAGTTGCTTAGAACTTTATGGCTGTGTCTTGAAGCTTCCTTCTACATTCAAAGGGCTGAACTGTCTCAAAAGCCTCCAGCTCATTCAAGTTTCTATCAGTAGCAGCACATTAGAAAGTTTGGTTCTTAACTGTCCAGTTCTGGAGAGGTTGACACTGTTGAACATTGATCACATAACTTTCCTTAAGATCCAGAGTCCGAGCTTGAGTTACTTGAAAGTGGATTTAGAATTTGAAGATATATGCCTTGACAATTGTCCATGTTTAACCAGTGTTGATATCCGCTTGATTCCTCTATGTGGAAGGGTTATGACCTGGAGCCTTGAGCAAACAAAAGTGTGCAATATAGTCCGTGTATTTGATTCTCTGTCTGGTATTAAGAGGCTGGCATTATGTAGTACCTTTCTTGAGGTAAATATCTCTCCTGTGAGCTGTTGTTTATTCTGTATGCTTAACTAACTAATTGGCTCGCTTATGTGATATTTTCTTACCATTTCCACCAGTTTCTAGGCTATAACAATGTACCAGAGCGACTTCCTACTCTGCTGCATAATCTTTCGGCTCTCGAGCTAAAGGAAGTCAGCTTTAGCAGTATGAAGGAGGTCATGGCCTCTCTATCCATACTTGGAAGTTCCCCAAATTTAGAGGAACTTGTTGTCTCGGTGAGTGTTTGGGAGTATATTTATCTTGAGGATTGTATAGTCTACAAATTTTCATATTCATAAAATTTACATTCGTATCATTTTATTGTCTAGGTTAGCCGTTCAAATGAGGCTTGGGCAGCTGCCGATTTACTGAAGAAACGGAGTGTAACTGAGATGTACTTCAACCAACTTAAAGTAGTGAAGATTAGAGGTATTTGTGGAACAAGAGCTGAATGGGAATTTGTCAAGTATATACTTGCTGCTTCACCTGTGCTTGAGACGATGACCTTTGTAAAAAATGAAGGTGAAAGAGTTCCTGAATCAGTATTTCTGCAAGTTGAGCGGGCTTCTCAGAATGTGAAAGTCATAAGTTTAACATTATAGGCCTCGTATCATTCAGTCGGCATTTATCTCAACTTTTCAGGCACTTTAAAGTACTTCTTATCTGTAAGTTGCTAGTATTTATACATCTTTGAGCCAGCTATCCTTGTTCAAGGACAAGTTGAATGTAAAGCTCTGTTTCTTCTGTTGTCCATTGTCCACCCCAGAAACATGTAATCTTGGGTACAATACTAAGCACTATCTTTGAAGATGTGCATGCTCTGTAACTGAATAAAGGCTTAGAACAAACTCTGCAATGTAAATGGGTCCTTTGCTTTGATTCTAGATTGGTTAGTCACTTTTGAATCCATTACATTTTTGCTTCTGTACATTTAAGTATATCATTTTGCAAAGAGTTTGACAGATGAACTGCATCAAACTGATAAAATTTTACTGATTTTTGCATTACTATAGCTTCCACAAGGAGTTTTCTTTAACTGAAATACAAAATTCATGAAATTTCTATCTAAAATGCCATTTTCTCAAATCAGGCTCTGTACAATTGTACAAAAAAAACATTAATATTTATATCTAGGGCCTTTGAACCTCTAATATACCAAACTATTTTACAACCTTTCACTCATCACTGGTTTTATGCAGAATACTCAAACTATTGCCTGTTCTCTTAGTTTCTTGTTTTCACCTGGGTCCAGATAGCTCCATTGCCTGAGCTAGTAAAGACGAGTCGTCGGTGAGATCGGAGTATCGATCCGATGAGGACAGTTCATGGTGTTTGTATTTGGGTGCTTCAATTCTTTGAGAAGCTTCCCATCTTTCTGCAAGACCATCTCCTTCCAGCATTCTGATAACTTCAGACATTTTAGGTCTGTAAGCTGGAAGGTATTGGGTGCACAAGAGAGCAACTTGAACAATTTCCTCTAGCTCAATCCTATCATAGTTGCTTTTCAGATCCTTGTCCACAAGCACTTCAAGCTTCTTCTCCAGATGAATCTTTTTTACCTGGAAAACACAGTTTCAAGTCACATAAATGAAACTAAACCAGAACTGAAACTACTGATAAACATTCATAAAGTTATGCTCACCCAATCAAGCATTGCGCCTTTCTGGTTGGCTGCCTTGCCAAACTCTAAAGCTCTCTGGCCCGTGATAAGCTCGAGAAGAAGGATCCCAAACCCAAAAACGTCTGTTTTCTCAGAGGACTGGCCTGTGGATAGATACTCAGGAGCTATATGCCCCACAGTGCCTCTCACTGCAGTTGTGACATGTGAGTCTTGGTGATCAAGAAGCTTAGCCAAACCAAAATCTCCAACTACAGCTTCACAGTAGTCATCAAGCAATATATTTGCAGCCTTGACATCCCTATGAATTATCTTCGGGTCGCACTGCTCGTGAAGGTACAACAATCCCCTTCCAGCTCCCAAGGCAATCCTCTTCCGCGTGCCCCAATCCAAGACTGGTTTCCCTGTCAAACATAGAGATGGATCCAAGATCTACTTCAGTAGCTGAAAACCGGCAAAAAACATTACGTTTATGATCAAGAATAGATGACAACAATGATGATACCTTTGAGGCGCGAAGCAACGCTGCCATTGGACATATAGGGATAAACCAGGAGCCTCTCAGAAGGTGTCATGCAGAATCCATATAGCCTGAGGAGATTCCTGTGCACAGCTAGGCTGATCATCTCAACTTCAGTTTGGAATTGGATCTCTCCACCAATGGCATTTCCATCTTTAAGCCTCTTGACTGCTACAATAGTCCCATCTTGGAGAATCCCTTTGTATACTACTCCGAATCCGCCCTTCCCCAGTATGTTCTTGCTGGTGAAGTTGTTTGTTGCAATCTGAAGTTCTCGAAATGGAAATCTTTTCAAGTTCCCAAGTGAAACTTCCTCGTGATGCCGGTCTGGAAACCCCAAGGCACACAATGTTAGAAGGAGGAAAAGACTTTTATGCACAACTCATTTCAATGAGCTTAGTTCACAAACCTTTAACATCAAAAAATAGCTGCTGATTGTGCTTTTGCCTCCACCACAGAAACAGGCCTAATCCAAGGAAAAGCAAGCTAATGCAGCCAACACTCAAGCCAAAGGCAAGGGCAATTTTGTGACCTTTTGTTCTACCGGAAGGCAGTGCAGCTTAAGAATGATAGGGAACAAGGTCAGGATCAGTATCATACCAATGCAAGGAAAATGAAGAATCTTTAAAGAATAACGAGTTGAATTTGAACACGCACATTGGGTACCGTTTAAGGCCATGGACATTGGTATCAAAGTTGTTCCATTGCATTCTGGCTCAGACCCAGTTGCACAGATCAGTGGGTTTCCAACAATGCTGCAATAACCAGAAGAAATTTCATCAACTAACTTGAATTCTAGTTTTTGTGTTTATGAGAGAATGCATTGTAGATAATTACTTGAATGTTTTTGCTGGAAATCTGGGCACAGGGCCACTCAGATTGTTGTAGGACAAGTCTCTGAGAACAATCACAGAATGCAAATTTAGAAACCCATCAATCAGACATAACATAGCATATAACAAATTACTAATATTACTAAATCACAAAACAATAAATGGTGTTGAGGGACTCACAGGAAGGCAAGTTGGGTCATATTAGCTAGTGAAACTGGAAATGGTCCAGTGAGACTGTTGTTATTGAGCCTCCTAAACAAAACCCAATTCAAAAAATTCATATCAGAATTCAACCAAAAACAATCTAGAGCTGCTTCAAGATCTAGTAGAGAAAATTGTAAGCTTACATGTATTGGAGGTTCCGAAGACGGCCGAGAGAGGAAGGAACTTCCCCTGAGAGGAAGTTGTTGGAAAGATCAAGTGTGTGAAGCCTTGAGAGCTTCCCAAGCTCTGGAGGGAGAGCTCCTGTTATGTTGTTGTTCTGCAAGAGCCTGCAAATTACAGTCCACAACACCATAACTGGTTTTAGAAAAGAAGCTAAGAAACAATGACAAAAGTGAAGCTCTCCATTTCTGAAATACTAACAAAAAAAGAAGCTATTCTGAACTTACACAATCTGAAGATTTGTTAAGTTGCCAATGCTTGGAGAGAGAGAACCAGATAAATTCTGGCTAGGAGCTCCCCTGCAACAGCAAAAAAGTTCAAATTTTTTTCTTATCTCAATCCTATTTTCATGGGTTTAATTTCCAAGAAATGATTGTTGAGAAACAGAAAAAATAAGATTGCAGATTAGGGACTCACAGGCCAATGACCAGGCTCTCAGGAGAGCAGGTGACCATAGTCCAGCTACATGGGTCCACAGAGTCTCCATCCCAATTATCAAGAACACCATGAGGATCCTCCAGAGAAGCTTTGATACCCATTAGAGCTTGCACTGCAATAATCAAACACTCCCCAATCAGGATAAGAACTCCATTTCCAAATCCATTTTTGTCACAGATTCACACAAAAAGGAAGAAACTTTTTTGGAGATTACCTTCAAAGTTTACACCTTTGGGAGAGAGCAACCCATATGCACAAGTCCAGAACCAAAGGAATGCCACAAAACAGCAAGCCAATCCTCTTGTGCTCATTCTGAATGAGCTGAAAGTCACAAGAATCTGAGAAACCCAGTTGCTATATCCTCCTGATTCCTGCTAATGAGAGCTAGTTAGGTGATGTTGCTGCAGCAACTGCTACTGGGTAGTCTTCAGATTATCAGAATTTGGAGCACAGCTCTTGCTTTCCATGGCAGATACCCATTTCCTCACTGAAATCTGTTGTTTCTGTCAGGCCCCAAGAAAAAGAAAGGAGGAGCAGTTTTTGGGTTTTGTATAAAAGAGAGGAGCACCCAAAAAAACTTAACCAAATCCAGGTAAAATTCAGAAACCAGAGGAGAGAATTGGAAATTCCCTTGGCGTATCAATCATGCATTTTGCCTAGAACAGGGTATATTATGCATGTGTGAGTGTGTGTCAATTTTGAATTTTCTATTTCCTTTGTAATATCTAGTGGGAACAAGCAATCAAGCAAGCAAAAAGACATCTTGGTAATTGATTGATTTTAATTTCAAAAATGTTGCAAGGAAAGTGATAAATACTTGGATTTCATTTGTCCAATTTGCTATCCTCAAGCATGTGTTTTCAACAAACACTTTTGGAATGAAGGAGTTTTTAATTGATATATTCTAGTATTTCTTGGAATCAAAATTTGCTTTATTAGCACAACTTGTGAAAAGAATAACCCATTTAAAATTTTAATAACTATGTATCATTATACAGTTTAGTAACAAATATATACTAGTTAGTGTACCGAGAATTGACGCATGTGTATTTGTATCGGTTGTATTTTGAGATTAAGTAACGGAAGTTTCGAATGTGTAAATTCTTTACATGATTATGTTAAAGCAACTATATAGGTAGAGAGAGTACATGAGATGTATTGAGCTAAGGGAAGTGCCTAGAGATTGAGTAAAATGTGAAATGAAATAGGCATGGTGAGAGGGAATCCAACATTCTCTGAGTTTGGCCATGCACTAAAAGTCCCAAATACCATCTTTTCTCTAAAAAAAGAATGTGAGAATCTCAAGGTACTCTCTACTCTATACTATAGTGCTCTCTTGAGATTTGAAATATACAATGACATTAATATTTGGATTGGGACACAAAAAACAACACTCCAAGTCATCTGTGATCATCAAAATCTTTGTTGGCATTTATTTTTTTAAAAAAATATTATAATAAAATGTGACAACTTTTGGGCTGTAAAATGATGGTGTGTGTGTGTTTGCTTTTATAGATTCCACATATTAAAGCAGAAACACAAACACAATCACAAACACAATCACAAACACAAACACATGCTCTCGTTGCTCATTGAGATTGCATGCTTAACTTTCCTTCAGCAGACAGTCATTCCACAAACACTATTCAAAAAAAGGTAAAGAGACCCATCTTTAAAAAGCAAAAGCTGCCACCAATCTACCTTTTTTTTTTTTAATTTTGATTAATTTTTTCTTGTAATTTAATTTGTACTAATATGTAAACAATGAGTATGGGTCACACTGTCACAGGCTTCAACATTATTTTAAATGATAGTATGTCAGATTAATATTTTTTAAAGATGAAAATTATGTCCAACAAACACTGGTTTAAGATATTATAAATTTTATAAACCAATTCTCAGGTGTAAGTAACTCAATTGAAAAGCTTCAATAAAATTTATTTTCTTACAAAATAAGTTGGACAAAACAGTGAATCCATAGATGAAAAGAATATATATATTCAAATTCACCAATATACAATACAATTATTTAGTCAATTTCAGGACATGAATAATTTTTATTCTAGAGCAAAGTTAATACATAATGTCAAAGTGTGGAAAAATCAGTATTATATACGTTTAATGTTCAAAGCTCTTAACTGTATAAAATTAGTAAAGGCTTCAAATATGAACATGAATTAAAAGTCTCTAGTTTCGTCTATATATCCTAATATTTGTTTATAAATTCAAAGTTCGTGCAATAAAATCAAATTTGACAGCTTGTATATTGTGCTGAAAATTTAACAATGCGTAACATTTTCCGGACACAAAAATAAAAAATTACAAAAGAAGAAGAAGATACTATTACTTAATTTGGGAAAACAATGTATATTTGGGTGGTTTGATTAGGTAGGCTGTAGAGTAGTACGTAGGAAATAGAATTCTTGATTGCTAAATATTTGCCTCACTCAAAGCTATTGCATAGGAAGCATTGTTGAAGAAGTAGTTAATTTGGATGATAATCATTCATTGTAAATGGTAGGCCTTTTAAACTCTAGACCTAATTAATAATGTCGTGGTTTGTGTGTTTGGTTGAATATTTTCCTGCACTTTGCGCTTGATTAAGAGTTTCAGTGTCTAAAAGTTGATCGAGTAAAAAGATGTAAGAATAATTTTTAGTGGAATACATATTTGAACGATTCAGTAAAATTAATTGTGGAATGAGTTTGAAAATATATATTTTAAAATTGTTGATTGTTTAGTAAAATATGAGTAAATTGTATTTTGAAATTTAGTAATTACTAAAATGGATATGCGAATTAATATATATATATATATATATATATATGTTTCAAAATTATATAATTATGTTGGTCGACCACTTCAATAAGTTAAATAGTATGTGTTGGTCAACTTCCTCCTCATTTTGGTATGTTTCACATTTTTCTCCTCCTCAAATTCACTATTTCTCTTCTCCAACCAAATCTTCATCAAGGAGCAACACATACATTTGCATATCCTCTCTCTCCTCTTTTTTGTCAAGACATAAGGCAAGCGCTCCTTCACGAAAGGAGTTGTAGAAGGTGCCGGAATTGAGATTTCAGCTCAAATCTTCGTTTTGACCAAAAGAATTACAAACAAACACTCATGTGGAATGATCATTTTTCCTACGTGACATTTTCAGAAGAAGGCAAAAGAAGTCTCATTGTTGCTGTCGAACAAACCCTTAGTTTCTTCTTGTTTGAGTCTATTGGTGATAATATTATACATTCCGCATAATTAACGTATGATAATTTGAGTGAAAATGATTATAATCGTTTTAAGTGAAAAATCTACATATATATATATGTGTGTGTGTGCGTGTGTGTGTTAAAGTTGGTGAGAAAGCACTAGGAGTTGTCACCTTATCGACTATTGCAATTTGAAGCATTCTCATTGTTTCTAACTCAAATGTCTAGTCATTTTTCTTCCGTTACAAAAACTCACATAATAGCTAATAACAATTACTAATAGCAATCATTATGACAATCACTATTACGTAGTATTAGTTAATAGCAAAATACATGCACTTTATATAAAACTTTTTTACCTCATCATATCTTCACTTTTCCGATGTGGAACATAACTAACGTTTTATATTATCTTCTCATTCAATTTTTCTTTGAAGTTTTCGATGTGGGGCTAACCATTTTCACTTTACAAATATACTTCTTTTCTCTCTCTCTCTCTCTCTATATATATATATATATATATATAAAGCAATATAA
>JAYMTK010003458.1:0-12268 GCA_036897405.1 Pelargonium myrrhifolium | reverse complement strand
AGTTAAAATAGATCCTTGGGTTAGTCATATGCAAATCGTGTATAATACAAGGGTGTCATGTGTAATTAACCCTTATTCAAATGATGGGATAATTGGTGAATCCCCACAATTGAGAGTTTAAAATAGAGTTTTCAAATGTAAGGAAAGTAAGTTTTAACTATTTTAATTAAGATAAATTTAAATTATATGAAAGCCACCTGAATGTAATAATAATATGTTTCAAGGTTTGAGACTATTTTTGCTAGAGCTTAATTACACTTAAAACTTCTCGTTTTCTTCCTCATAAATACGTTTTGTGAAAATCGAAACCAATAGTGTTTTGTTTAAATCATTTACGTTGTCAAATGAGGCACAATCCTTAAAAACTTCACTTACTTCACTACGTGACTCATTTGATTAAAGTAAATGAAACAAGAACTTGCTCACAATCAAATTAACTATTTTGAAGTAAACTGTGAAATACATAGTGGCCTAAAAAAAATCACAAACACAAAAAGTACAAGTATTAATTAAGCTCGTCTATTGTTAAACTTTTCATTCAAATCGTAAAGAAAGAACCTAATAGTTTCCACTATCACCCAACAAAACATCTTTTAATATTGTAGAGTTGTCACTATAGTTAACAATTCGAATACGAACGCACAAACATCCGAAACCTGATCCACATTTATTTGGGTGTTCATAATAAAATGGATCTAGTCATTTTTCAAATAGGGTGATCCAACGCATCCCACACACAAAAAAAAATCGAATTATTAACTCTAGTTGTCACAACTTAAATAAGGAGAAAAAAAAACACAAACCAAAGCTAAAAAAGAGAGACCTAGCTAATTCAAATGAAATCTCTCACTCATGTCATGCATATTTATACTACCGAGGACTAGGAGTGCGACAAATAGGACAGGAAGTGGATTTAACTAGCAGATGGTCAATGCACAAGTAATGAAACCCATGCACACAATTCGGCATTGCCCTTATGGGCTCTCCTTCCTTGAACTCCACCTCGCACATCCCGCAACTCTCCTTCACGCCCGTGCGCGACCAGAAATACACCAGCTTCAACTGTTTCGGCAACGCTGACAAATACGGTAGCTCATCATCATTAACGTCGTCGTTTCTTATTGCATATTCATCATGCAGCACTTCCTCCACCTGATCTCTTCTGCTGATCTTGTCCTCATTGCGAGCCTTGAAGTTTCTGCGGATGGCTCGCAAGGTGTAGAAGATGGCCACCAGAGATAGCAGCGATAAGGAGACCGAGAACCCGACTATAATTTCGGTTTTGTGATCGTGAGTGAAGGAGGTGGTTCTCACGCGCTTGGGAGATGGACTAGGAGCACCCATGCTCATCTTCATGAATATGCTAAGGACAAAGGCTCAAGTATTGTGTAACAGAGTCTTGTGAAATGGTTATATGAATTAGGGTTGCTATTATAAACAAGGATGATTTTAAAAATATTCGGAGGATAAAGCATAATTAAGGTATATGATATTATGGAAATGGTACTGAGAATGAGTAATTGAGAGGTGATTGAAGATATTATGTTACTTGCTATATCAATTTGATTGGTTTTTGGGATATATTAAGATTTGGCATATTGTAACCAGTGATGTTTCCCTCAATAATGAAGATGATTGAGAGTAATTAAATAATTTAACCAGTCAAGTTCACAATTTAAGTATTTAACAACTCCTTTTATGTAATTAAAACTATTCCCCTAATTATAATTAAATTTCGATTTTAATGAGCACCGCTCCAACCTTAATGGGTATGGGTTGCACGCTTTTACCCTAGGTACAATTATCTATTTATTATTATTTTTTTTATGTATGAGAATAATCAAAAAGAAGTTTTCAAAGAAAAAGAATAATTGACTATAAGTAATCACATTTTAGAGCATGAGGGCAAAGTTGGATCGTATCATATCATCGAGTTATGTCAATGTTAAATTAACTATGATATGGTTTGTTGGGTTTTCATGTCTATGAGGATAATGAGAGGAGAGAGTAGTTTGTTTATTGATGTTGCATCGATATGTTTGTATGGAGCGTGACAATCCTAAAAGACTGAAGTTCTTGCTATATAGGAAGCCTGCAGCTAACTAATGACATGTTTTATCCAACACTTAAAGTTGAATTTGATGTCTTCATAACTATTGTGGTATTGGTAGTGTATGATTAATTTTAATAGAATGTCTTGATTAAATTAGTTTATTCCATTTTTATTTACTTGTCAACTACTAGATGTGCAAATCAAGTAGTTGATGCTTTATCCCCTACATGCATTACACAATTTTGGTTGATGATTTAGTATAATCTTTTCGTTTTTTCTTTCTTTGAAAGTAACTCGTATTAAATAAAAAATAAATCAAACATTACAAAATTAAATCATGTGGGAGCTTGTAAGTTTATCTAACCCTCTAAACTTGACAAAGAAACGTGATGACTCAACCGAAACATAAATAAGTCATCTGATTCGTAGATCTACTAATAAAACAAAATTTTATACTAGGTGCCTGCTCAGCAATATTCAACGTATCACTCATAATCAAACAGAAAACACTAATTTTATTCTCCTCTTCGATCTTCACGGCTTCTAATATTTGAAGTGCATCAAAGTCTAACACAAAACAACTTTCAACAAGGGAATACAAAACAAAACTTTCAACATAAAAATACAAAATTAAACTTCCAACAAAAAAAAAAATAGACCACAACCTCAGAGTAAACAAAAACTACAAAAAAATTAAAAATGATTTAAAACAAAAAAGACATTAATAGAACCAATTTATCCGTAATATACATATTTTCAAACATGGTTTCATTTGTTGGGCTGAGTAGTAATGCAAGCCCACAGAAACCCATACTCTAAATAGGCCCAATTTGCCATCTGACCATACTTTAATAAATTCACTATATTTGTTTATTTTTGATGCTATATGCTATTATTCTATTAGAAAAAAAGAAAAAAAAAAAAGGAGGAAGACATGAAGAATCTATCCCATGTTATGTTATGTCCTGAATTTCTTTAGCTTACCACTACCACTCAACATAATAATTTTTCTCTGTCCTTTTCTCATTATTTTTTTTGGATCTCAATAAAAAATAAATGAAAACCTGACATTATTATTATTATTATTATTTTATTCTTTTTTGTAATCAATCACTCTCATTTTAAACGAGCTGCTTTATAATTTAATAATCCATGTTCCAAATATTTGTTGTGGCATTACATTGTTGACTTATTTGTTAATCTAACCGATTAGATTTTCCAGTTGCAAAACTTGTTATAAACAATGTTAGCAGAGGAGCACACAAGTAAATACATGCATAGAATATGACCAAAATATCCATAAGATCCAAGATTGAGGTTGTTGATGTAAGGGTTGTTGTGACATTTTAATTACACTTGCTGTTAAAACGTGAAGTGTTAAACAAGTACAAGTTGGTGCTTACAAAAACCAAGAATCAACACACACAATACACATACAGTACTGAGAGTGATACAGAGCTGTAAATTTGATCATGAAGAAGAGGAAGAAAATGGAAGGTGCAAGTAAAGACAGCAATGCCAAGAATGTTGTTGCTCATCATCAAATTCACAACAAGGAATTGGCTGACAAAGAAGAAGAGGAAGAGAAGATGAACACATTCTTCAGTTTGGTTAGAAATATTAGGGAAGCTCAAAATCATTTGCAGATTGTTTCTGATCCGTCTCGATCCCAAATCCCAAATGTGGAGAAGGAGAAAAGATCAAGTAGCTGTTGGACACCATCCTTCACACTGGGAGATTTTGCTATTCAAGATTCTGATTACCAGCCAAATAAGCAGCAATTGATCAATAATATCTCATCTTCTTCTTGTTCTGAAACAGAAATAAGAGCACAACTTGATCTCAATCTTCCACCTTGATATGTAATATTTCTTCTGTACTTTTAGTTTAGTCATTGGCAATATCAGTAACTGCAATTGTATTTTGCTTTTCTTTTCTTTTTTTGGGTCTCAGAATCTTGCTCATTCTGTTTCTTTTGCAACCATGTTCACATATTGTAAAGTTCATTGCTAGCTAGTTGATTTGCATAATATATTAATATATGCTGATCAATAATACATGCTGAGTTCAAGAAAATCAAATTTATGGATTTGGGAAAATAGCAACCCACAGTTACAAATTTGCATGTGTTGCAAGTCAACTACTGGGTCAAATCTTGACTCCATCCAATCCAGACCATGTTCTTTGGTTTCTGTTTTAACTTTGGGTTTCTTGGACTGAGGAATATGGGAAAAACATCCTGGCTAGCTTGCTTATTCTTTTTCTTCTGGTTGAACAGAATGAAAAAGAGATGCTATTTCAGTCATCTTTAATTCAACTGCACAAGCCTCCTTTCTTTTCAGCTTCCTATTCACAATCACTACGAGGGTTTTAAAAAGATGATCCCTTCAATCTCTCTTTTTTTCTTGTCTTGATTTGAATGATCTCAGCATATTCCACACTTGCAACTTACAAGGATACTGTTATTGCACAATGCTTTATTTGGAAACAGAGATTTTAACGAAGATCTATCTATATCATGGCATTGGCATATATTCATAATCTTGAATACAAATGCAAATTACACCCCAAAACAGTAAATAGTACACCTTAGAACATTTATAGATCTTCCACATGGAAATGACACACCAGAATGATGAACTAGCCATTTACAAGCATCCTAAGAGTTATATATAATACTTTTCACTCTTAAGTTGATGTGTTATGAGGACTAGTACCCAAATTAGATAATCTTGGTTCAGTTCTTGGACTGTATGTCCCTCTCGATTCGCTAATGCTTATGCGAGGACTGTAACTAGCACGAGGGCTCTGGAAGTGTTTAGGGTCATTGGCTGGTGTTGCAGTGCATGGTTCGGTTCTTGGACTGTATGTTCCTCTTGATTCGCTAATGCTTATGCGTGGACTGTAACTAGCACGAGGGCTCTGGAAGTATTTAGGGTCATTGGCTGGTGTTGCAGTGCAGCTTCTTACTTTAGGACTGCATACATGTCTAAACTCACCGCGACTTCTCGTAATAGCCTCATCTAAAATCTCTCCATCCCCTGCCTGAGAAGCTCTGGCTCCCAACTCTGCCTCCTATATGAAAGAGTTTTAGAATTAATAGTGAACTTCTTTTATGAACAATTATGTTGAGTTTAGGACAAGAAACCATACTGTGGCAAGATTGAAGGGCAAAGCCGGGGCCTCTTCATATTCTGCTGCATCCAAGTCTTGAAGGTGCGCGCCTTTGAAAAACTTGGGAAGAAAGTATTGTCTTACAGGAACCAAAAGCATGATCATCAGCGGGAACATAAGCCCCGCGATTGGAACCCAAGTAAGCCCAAAACATATGAGTAAATATGTTGTTTGGAAAATGGTAAAGGTTGCAATAGTCTTAAAAGGCACAGTCTCCACAAATGTGGCATGATACTCCTCAAGAACTCTGCAAGAAATCAAATTTTGGTACATACATTACAACTCAAGATTATATATTAAGGATTGTAGTATAAGCTACTTACTTGTATCTTCTGCTTGGCGCGGTGAAGAGCAATAAAATCCTCTCCCAAAACTGGTTGCCAGGTAAACTTTCAATGGCCATATATGCAAAGTAACCCCAAAGAACTGAGGTAGGGATCATTTTGAGGACAGGCATGGCTGCGACGCATCCTCCTACCATTGTAGCCTGAAGCAAGTTACTGACACGCTGCTCTTTCACCTCGACTGGCAAGAGATCATCGATTTCCTTCTCAACATCAAAGATTGTCTCATCAACCGGTGCATCAATATGACCCATACCCGACGCTGCTTGGATGGTTGATTCTTTCAATTCTTTTAGTCCCTACTCAAATTGATAAATAAGTTTCAGGCTCGAAACGAGAAAAAGAAAACCAATATTCTGATAGAAATCAATCAATCATACCCTAGCTGAGGGCTCCTGGTAGATTAAAGGGGTCTGCATTTGCTGATAAGCTTCCTGCATATTTCCATACAACTGTCCCAAGCTAGCATTCTTCCTCATACTCGTGCGAGCTGTTGCAACAAGTCTGTTTCGAAGCAACTACAAGTAAAAATGAAGCAATTGATAAGTTTCTAAATTGCTACACAATATGATAAGGAATTGACATATGTTAAGGTGGATTACCTGATATTTTAGGGTGGCCAAGCTCTTTGTATGCATTGGAGATTGTGGGATGACTCCATTTGATGGAGGAATTCCAAGAAGTCCACAAATTAAGGTCTGCAATGAAGAATCTTGAGTTTTAACATCTTTTAATGGAGAAAACAATTTAAATTGTGAGGAAGGTTAACACTTGCATACCAAGAAACCCAAAAGAAGCAAGTCATAATGGTAAGAAGACGGTTTTCTCAAATTAAACTCCTTCTGCTGAGCGAGCTGAGATGCTACGCTGTGGTCAAAATAGTAAAGCACCGCGATCATAGTTGCTGGAATAAAAGCTCCAATTATGTAGACAACCGGAACATCAACCATGTCCTGCCATTTCAAATCAGAACCCATCATTTAATAGACTCAACTTTTGAAGGTACGTAATTTGATTAAGCATTACTACCTTAATAACAGTCCAATTCTGATATGCACCATGTGACCAAGGATTCGGGCTGACAAGGCGTCTGGGGATTCCTTTTGGAACATCCTTGGCTGGTATGTAGGAAACTGCTGTCCAGACTAGAACCATGAGTGGCACACCATAGTCTGCTATCAAGCTTCGAAGCCAACCTTTCAAGCAGAAATAGCAATGATACATAGATCAGAAATGTCATTTCAAGATAGAGATACTTCTAAGTATTAGGCTTACCAGACCCATAACGCCAGGACCTCGCTTTTCTGCTTCTTAATGCAGTAAGAAGAAGGCCAAACGAAAGAACCAACGCAAACATCCCATTTGCAAACCTCCAAGAAGGTATAAACTCCGTTAACTTCGGATTTTCTTGTTCTGGTATGCAAAACTCTTCCACAAGTCCCTGGATTAGAGTTTAAATCAAGAGAAAAAGATGAATGAATTTGCTTCCTTAACAAACACATCAATACGTACTTTGATGGCTTGCTGCATGAAGAGCATTGCTATGAGCAAACCAAACAATTCTCCGGCTACACGGGTAAAGCGATTGATAATGGAACAAGCTCCCAGGATAGCCATTAAGAAAAGCAAGATTGAAGTCCACACACAAACCCTACAAAGTAAAGCAAGTTTTATCATAAGTTGAACAAAGTTAAATGTGGAGGAAATTAAGCAATTGCTCACCATCCAGTCCATGCTAAAAACAGATTGCGACCCAAATCCGGTCTCTCTTTAGCAAAGTTGAACATGAAGGTGTACATGATAACAGTTGGCTCAGCAACTCCTAGTATCAGCAAAGGCTGGCCTCCAATTATTGAGTGTATGATCCCACAAACTCCAGTTGATGCTAAAGTTTGAACTGCTGTGAGAACTCCCTCTGCAACCACTCAGTCAAATTTCCATATTCGTTTAATTAAAGACCTTGCACTACTTGTTATCATACTTCTATATATGCATGTTCCTTACCAGTATTTCTTTCCAGTTGTTCACCAAATGAGATGACAGGAATTGCCGAAGCAAAAAATATGTAAGTGGTCGGAGCCAAGATTCTGACACCAAAAACACATTTGTCACCACAAAATTATATTAACAGCCTAGCATAACTTAAAGATGGTTTGTACCTGAAGCCTGCCTTGAACCCACCACTCCAATCTTGCTTGTAACACAACAATCTCCCGTTAAGATCATTCTTGATTCCACGGAAAGGTACAAATGTTTCTTCCATAATTAATCTAGGAAGAACTCAGATAATGTTTACTGGCCCTGGTTTAATGTCTTAAGGTTTAAACCCTACAGACGGCATTGGAGCCTAGAACGACATTTTCGTAGGAAAAACACTATAGTTGTACAAAAATAACCTAACGGATTACATAACTTTAATTGGAAATACAAAATTTCAGTGAGAATTGTTAAAAAGATGAGCTTTTACGGGGAAAAACACATAAATGTAGGCACAGACTGAGTACCTTCACGACAGCATAAAATATAACACTAAGTTACATGATTAATTGAAGGAGAGATTTTAAGTAGAATCAGAGAACAACTGATAGACTGTTGATCACTGACAATTAGCCGTTTTGTCTGCTCAGAGACGAAGGGAGAGATCCATATATATAAGCATAAAAAAGGGGTTCAAAGTGGTGCATACTGGTGAACCTCATATTTTTTACGAGGAAATGCAGATCCTTGCCTCTCTGGCTTACAATTCAGCCATCTCAGCATTATGAGAATAAGTGGACCCATGAAATCATGGTTCATATCTTTTGAATGATGAAGTCAAGAGAATATAATTAGCTCTGATTGATCTTAATGTAGACGCAATGCAAAAACACATTACCTAAAAGAAAATGTGAATGTATATGTTAAAATAGGTTATGTAACAGCTCATCCTAATCTAGTTTGTTTAGGTTTCCTTGTATATGTATAAGGATGCATATTCCATGTCCGACTTAGCTGACTAAACTATGTATTGGATAGTTAAGCAACGAGTCTCGTTGATACGATACGAGCAGAAGCTGATAAAAAAATGCCTAAAGAAATAATTACTACTGTCCCGATGTTCTTGCCTTCTTGGCCACAGAAAATTCGAGAGAAAATCTCACAAGGATATTGCCAACCACCACCATCATTTTTCATCACTTTCTCCAACTTTAGTTACTCACAAAAGAATGAATTATAAACTATGCGAAGAACTATAAAAGAAAACTTAAACTACTTAGAGAAAAAGATTTCCCACTTATAAAACTACAAACAAGTATCAATAACTTTCATTAACACTTTCAGATTAAAAGGAATCTTCTACTTTCAAGTCATAAATTATAAACAAGTACCTACCAAATCTTGTATTACACAGGGAAAAAAAGAATATACTGATTTGATTCTATGAAACTTTTCTTTTTCGGAATGCTGAGGCAGGATTTGTACCCCCAACCCCAAATACTATAATACGTAGATTCTTCTTTGATACGCATAACATATAATTTTCAGAACTAAATAGCAATGGTCAATTTATTAACACCTAATAACAGAGCTTTCCTACAAAAGAGGTCTCCAATATTAAAGAACGAATCATAGAACTTCAATGTTGTGATGGACAACGTTTTTGTTTTCTGCCTGTGAATAATTCTGTAAGTTGAATTATCGATTGGAATTCACATACAGAGACATACTGATGACAAGGGAAACCCACAGTATCTAAAGTGCCTATATACTATTTTCCTTTAGGACTTTCCAGAGAGATGTGCAAAGTTTTGAACACTCCTTACAAAATAGAGGCTGAGAATATAGTTTTCAAAAGTAAAGAGGAATCATAACTATTACAAATTGCCATTCAAATGATTTTGTCTCGCACAACACTTTGTTCTTTCTTGCTGATTATTTCAAACATTGTGCACCAAAAACAAAATCACCTGTCTTGTTTCAACAAAGCCGGATCATCCTATCAGTCCCAATCTCAACCATTGACTTATTTGTAGGACCCGAGATATTGGGTGGGGATGTGACCTTACATGATTTATATTCCCTCACTCACAGTTCTGGTTTTTATAGGATGATAACATCGAAACAAGGTCATACCTCAAAAATCGAGCTTGTGTTTGTGAAGATGCATTTACTGAACTATACTAATGATCGTGCATGCGCAAACCAAACAGAACATGTGGATCTTTCATATATATTGATGTTAGACAAATCTTACTCTCATTGCATAGTACAATAATCAAGTCAAAACTACGATACACGAAGAAATGAAACCACATGATTATTTGGGCAACAAACATAAGTGCGTACCACTACTTCATTAGGTTTGTAACATTAATCACGAGCGCCATAGTTGGTTGAGTGAAATTTGAGGTGTAGAGTAATGTCCAGACAAGATGCTTGTTGCAACCACACGATTTGCAGCTTCAGTATAGTGAACTCCGTCCCAAATTATAGACTGGGAGACATTTTTGCATATGGTGTAACCGGGCTGACCGCAAGTTGCTTTTACATTGTAATTATTTGGAGGGCCTCCATAACCACAACAAGCCATGAATGGATCCTTGAAACCTATATCAGTTATCAGCAAAATGAAGAAAAATTAGACATACAAAACATAACACGAAGAGAAATGGAAATGAAAATATGTAATACCGTATTTCTTGTACTTGGCAAATAGATTGTACTTGATGGTGTAAACATCCACATAGACAATGGTTGAATCCTTGTAAAGCGACCTCATTTCCTTGCATAGGTTGCGAAGGCCTTTATTAAAGGCTTTAGCAACAGCATTGTGAACACGAAGACAGCCAATTGAATCAAGATCTCGCTTTCTATGGGGATGCAATGCCAGTTCTTTGGCTGCACAACCCGGTGGACCAGTGTTGTGTATCCAAAATTTTCTGCCACCATATAGATGTATATTCTGCATGTACAAAATTTTGAAAAACATGAGTGTTCATACTTTTTAGGGTTAAACTCATAAGTGATCTCTCAACTACTTCAAAATCACCAATGTTATCTCAACTAACCGATTTCATCACCAATGCCCAAAACCTCAATTTTGCCCATTTATGCGCTAAATTTTGATTTTATTTTTTTTTCTTCAATTCATTGAAGTCACATATCATATTTTGGTAGGTGCATCTCTATTGCGACTACCAAGGGAGGCGCTAAGAGTCTTTAAGTCCCTTCGCTGGAGATGCTAAACATTGGAGTTGAAGGTGTTATGGAGAGATGCTAGGAGCATCTCCAATGGGTCACCGCTAAGCCACTAAGCACCGATGTCAAGTCTCTCTCTCTCCCCCACAGGCCACATTGGAGGACCCATAACTAGGGTGGATACTAAGCCACGTGACTATCTCTCTCCTCTTAGCACCCACAGGCCACAAGCATTGGAGATGTGAAGCATCTCGTGCTAAACCCCAAAATAAATCTCAATTACTCTCTCTTTCTCTTCTCTTAGCATCCACCCATTGTAGTGGGTGCTAAGCGCCGGCAGATAAAAGCTAAAACAAATGTTAAGTCATGTGACACACTCTCTCATCTTGGTCCCACTAGAAAGAAAAAAAAAAACTGAGCAAATATGGAACAAAAAAATCTTTTTTGAGAACTAACAAAATGTGAGATTCTGGGATATCCATTAGTCGAAGGATCAAACTTGTCACAAGTCTATGGTGCTAAACTTGACTCCAACCCAAAAGCTCTCCCCCCTCACGCCAAAGGCTCTTATATCATGTTAAACTCGACTCCAACCCAAAAGCTTAAACTGATAGGTGGAGTACCCAACGTGTATATCAAGTGATGACAAACTTCACACTCTTTCAATGTGAGATACATTAACATGTAGCTGTAAGTAACCCTATTTTTTTGCACTAATAATACAAACTAATTAGAACAAAATGCAAGAAGAAATAAGAATAATAACCTGAATGGCTGATCTGATTTCATCAAGGTATGATGAAATATTAGCAATGGCAGGCTCAAAAGTGAAGTTGGATGCGTAGAGAGCGAGCAAGAGATCATTTTGTCCAATGTCAATCATGTACACTACTTTGCGATAACCATTTTCACCAAATAGTTCCTTGTGTCCATGAGCTACGAGTTGCAGAGATTTGTTCTTGAAGTGAACAAATTGGCGAGCTTGAATGCCCATCACGAAAGGCACAAACTTGGGCAGAGTGGTAGCACCAGCCACTGCAAAATTCACTCCACTTGTGAAATTTGGAGCTAATGAGTCCAAATAAGGACTCAAAAATGGCACTTTCAACTCTTCACCTGCACAATAGTATATCAATGAATATATAGTAAATTAGTAATGGCTAACAATTTGGTTTTCGGGTTTGGGTTGAGAATGTCTAATTCAAATCCGGTTCTAGAGGAGGGTGAGTTTCGACATCTATGTGTAAAGAACATGGATTTGTCCGATCTTGTAAATTGATCGAGTTTATTTTATCAAAAATGATCTCATAAAAACGTGGATTGAATTTTAGGCGTCTACAAATTCAAAATTAATTGGTCTAGGATAAAGTTTTAAAATAGTATATAGAGATAGCAATTTGGGTTTTGGGTGGTAAATGTTCAACTCGAACTCAATTTGCAAGAGGTGCAAGTTCATGTGAGTTGTAAGTTTCGAGCTACAGGTCAAGCATTACATATATAAAATGTGTAGGTTTGTCTG
>JAYMTK010003457.1:0-12268 GCA_036897405.1 Pelargonium myrrhifolium | reverse complement strand
TGTGCTAACGGAAAAAGTTGAGGGGGGTCATCTGCCAAACCTTTAAAGTTTTGGGGGGTCATCTGCAATTATCCCTTGTATTGAATTTAACTTGATAGTATATCAAACTAAAATTAACATAAGTTCAACTTCAATAAACAACACAAGTAATATCTCAAAACAATAAATAAAATAGATTAAAATATGATTTAAAATACAAAATTTTAATTAAAAAATAGGGCCGAGTGTCGGACGAGTATCGGAAGAGTGTCGTGTCCGATTCGAGTGTCCAACACCGACAAGCTGCTGGAGGAGAGTGTCGATGCTTCATATAACCCAACATAAAGAAACATAGAACCATTTAAGTTGTTCTATTGTTGATTGGAAGTTGTAGAAAATGTACCTTTCTCCATCCTTGATGCCATCCTGATCATCAACCCAAAAGAGGTGTGAGCACGCATACACTGCTCTGCACTGATCAGGCTTCTTCAAAAGCTTTGCTGAATACTGAACACACGAGGAAAAATATCAGTTTTGAATCTTTTTCAGATACCAAAAAGCACAATAACCAGGTGTATCGTAAGCATTATTACCCCAGTGGCCTTGTGTGTTAAAGTATCTCTATTCTCAACACCAAATATATTCATCCTTTGTAGAGTCCCAATTATCAAATGTATTGCTGTCACCTGGGCTTTGGAGTCCTAATGGGAAACAGAATAAAAATTGAACATAAACCGGTGTCAAAGTTTTCTAATAATACCATACACAGAAATAGCTACCTTTCTGAACTAATGACTTTAAGTAAACAATTTATGAACAATTACCGCAATTTCTTCTTCATATAATATAAAGGCCTGAGTGAAAAATTCATACGCAACAGGCTCAAGTTCGCAATCATTAGCAGCCTGATTGTCACCAAACCAAGCAATATAGAAGTTAGAACCATCTGGATAATAAATCAAGGCTGTCTTTGTCAGTAGACAATAAATCAAAATGTGAATGTTTGGAAAGTGAAAATGGGATTAATGAATCCTTGCCTGTAAAAATTGTTATTTTGAAAACTATTCTTAAACGAGTTCTTGAAGTTCCAGAAGTCCATTCAAGATCATAAATAATGCATTAGAATTGCCAAGTATATAAGTACCTCAGCACATTGCAGGAGCAACCTTAATGCCAGTTCAGGTGAAGGGATAGAGGAAAGAGCCTCAATAGTCTGAAATAAAATAATAAGATATTATACACACAGATGACATAAGATATTTGCCACACAGGATAAGTACACACATACAATATAAAAATGTCATCACGAAAACTTTAAGACGAAGTAATCAAAAGTTACTGTGAGGAGGAAAAGATTTAGTTAACTGGAAAGAAAGGTTAGCTTCATTAAGAGAAAGATAACAGTCCAATCAACAAAGCTCATGAACAAGCTAACAAGTCCATCATGAATTCTTGATGGGATGAATTTTAAAAAATGCTCTTCAAACAAATATGATTCATTTTTCTCTATCAGTAGATATTGAATACTTCCAAGCAAATTGTACGCAAAAGATTATAGATAGCAACACGTTCTCCGAATTTAATAAAAGGGTCAGCTTTACCTATTCATCAGACTAATTACAAACCTTTCACTTTCAGAACAGGATACCTGATTCAAGAGCTGAAAAATTTTCTTTGGTGTAGCAGGTTCTTCTTCTCCCACCACATCTCCTTCCTGAACTTGCAATCGCCTAATCAACTGCATGCCACAGAAAAGTATTCCAAATTAAAAGATCTTCCAAACTGAGGTCTACTTGTGAAAATAGAATTAAGAGGTCATGTAAAATAACAAGAACATAGTATTTATAAATCAATCAGGGCGTGATAGGCATAACCAATATCCATTGCACACACACACATATATATGGGTTGAATATCAAAGAAGAATACATGTATTCATCTCCACCTACTAGGTTAAAGGGAAAGTAGCAGAAGCGAAGGCTTTCTGCACTCTGGCTCACCTGATCTATTAGGATTTTCCAATTTGTATAGCAGGGCCCAACTTATCAAACTAGAATAAAGATGAAGTTTTTTTTTTTTTTTCTTACTCTGATTGTTCCATAGATAAATTTATGGAAATAAGACTTTCCCTTTTATATCTAGAGTATATTTTAACTTGAGTCTCCATAACATACCATTTTTTATGAACTTTATAGAGATGATGTACCATCACATGTCATGCTATTGCATGGATTTCTTTGAAGTGAAAATGTAATAGATTAAAACTTCAATTTTTACAAGTCAAATAATTTGGTTTCTATAAAGCACAGAGTAAAAAGTACTGCCCAACTCAATTATTTTGTTTAGAAAGCTGACATCTTACCCCTTTCATCTAGTCAAAGGCTTCACAAACAGCACTCAGAATACTCCAAGAGAAATGTGCATTACATAAAATAAGCAGGTGATCTTTTTTCCCCATAAACTTCATTGTATTCAATGAAACAGGGACCAAGAGCAATGAAAGCTCAGGACCCAGGAAGATAACAAATCCAAAACAAACCCGCAAAGACTATTTAGCCAATTTTTATGCCCTATGCTCTTAAAGACTCAGACCTTAAACCTTCGTATGATTTAGAACCACAAAACTAAAGGGTACATTAATATCTTTCAAAGTTGTTTTTATGAAACCTCAATTCATTTTCATATCTTTCACTTAAACACTAGTTTATACAAAATGTCAAGGGCATGCCAAACTGATACATGAAAACATGTTGATAAAACAGCGTACCCTAAGAGCAGAAAAAATAAGAGGAGGAACTGTAAAGGGAAGACGTTTTAATCCTCCATCCATTATATGCTTCCTCACAGTGTATATAATCTGAAAGTAAGCCAAAGATAACACAAAATATATCAGTTTCTGTGAATTCATAAACAGGCCAGTGAATTAAGGAACACAACTAAACCTGAACAAGTCAAAATACAGGGGCACTGTTGTTAGAAAGATACCCAACATCTATATCTTTTTACCATTATTTAAGATAATGATGCATAAATCATAAATGAATAACTAACATCATTTAAAGGTTATAGGGCTGAATATGAAATCCAATGGGTATTGAAATGAGCTTTATCGATTTCCACCATAAAAGTGGAAACTTTTATCCTATGCCCAAGGTACAATGTTGAAATAATTTCAGAGGTTTTCCTTGACTTTTCTCATATCAATAGTCAACAAACAATTTGAAATGCAAAAAAATTTAAGAACAGGTTTTAGTCTAATAGCAATGATTTGAAGTACTTCGTTTTACTCTAGTTCAGAAACCGAGGAAGCGAGGACTCAATCGTATGGATATGTGAAATATAGTATTTTCGGTAGTCCTAAGATCAAGATCTAGGTAAAATTTCATCATGTGAAACTGAACCTAGCTTCCATATTTTTATACTATCTGCTCATTGCATACTGAGTAAAAGAGGACATGTAACTATGTGAGATTAGTGTCAGGAGAATAAATGAACAACAGAACAAGTGGAAAACACCACAGGATCTACACACCTTTAACATTTCCTCTGGGTCATCATTATAAAGCATGTGTATAAGACGAGCAACAGAATTCTGTTCTTCCTTGAAGTCCTCCTCGTCAAGCTGCCGGGTGCAGATTTAACACAAGAAAAATGACGGGCAAAGAAAGGATTACACACATACGCATGCGTGTGTGCATGTGAATGCACACAGTTGAAGCAATGAAAATTTCAAACCCAAAAATAAGACTAGAAAAGATAGCCATAGCAGACTACCAAAATAATTTTAATTACTCTAGCTCTATCTTGTCTGACTAATAGAACTTTTGATACACACCTCATCCACAGCAGTTCCATCCAAATCCTTAATAAGCCCCTTTATTAATTCAAACAACACCTCAACCTACAAAGATGAAAGAATAAGTCAATTACATTGCTTTGAACCTTGATATGCTAGAACAATTGCTAGAATGGAATGAGGTTTATACCTTATCAGCGGTTGAAATGCAAGTGCTATTTTTCATGATGCTTTGAATAATGACCATTGCCATAACTTTATTTGTCCCATTGTCAAGGTGGTCCATAACACGGGGATAATTAGAAAGTGTAAGTGCCGTGACAGTATCATTATATTTCTCCAATGGAGCACTTAGAAGTGCAACAACTTGTTTTGTTGCTCTGCTATCCTCAAGCTTGGGTTTCCCACTGAGCTTTTTAACACACTCTCCCTGAAACACAATTTGAAGCAAAGAATAATCAAAGATCTTAAAGATTACATCCACAATGCATGGTCAATGCTAATCAGCACAAAGCGGGGAGAATATGTCTAATGCCATGTGTTGGTAGACCTAGAAATAGACATCCTAATATGCTTCTATCGTACACAAGTCTTGAGAGGAAGCATACCAGTACTTGATCCACATAATCCAGCCGATCAGGGTGAACATGCAGAGTGAATGTAAGAAGAGAAACATACAAGGTTATAACACCAACGATAGGCATATCAACCTGTGCTTCGATCACCTGCCATTGAATTATATGCAATCAGATTATGAAAGAAAATTCCACATTTCAATTCACACGCATGAACAGTATAGTGATATATGCATCAAAGAAAAAGAGGGTCGAATGAGAGCTGGCCACCAGCATGGGATAGTAAGTGTATGGGTCGTATCTCAGCTCCATATTTCATTAACTGTAGGCACCATCAAACACACTCGTGTTGCCTTGATACAGAAATAGGGGAACAGATAGTATAGCTTCTCTACACTTTCGCTTTAACCAAACACCCTCGTATCTGTATAATGATGCATTTAGCAGTCCTTTCATTCCCATTTTGATTCTTGACATCTTTCAGTTCATCTGTGCTTTATTCTCCAGTTGCTAATATGTCAAAATGGTCATATTACTGGAATGGAACTTCAGTTGAGGTGGTGTACCATTAACAAATAAATTGTAGTTCAGGAACTACAATCATGATGTACTGTAATGCACTGCTCATTCATCTACTTTCAAAAGATCATAAACCAACTTTGCAACCTAATGGCAAAAGCCTGTTTACCTTCCCTATGGCATTGCTCAACTTAACAAAAGCTTCTACTTGCAAAAATTCAGGTAATACCTGTCACATGAAAAGGTAAAAAAAAAAAAAAAAAAATTTAAAAAATAAAAAAAAAAAAAAGCATGAGCTGCAAAGCCAGCATATTGATAACTTACATCTGCACTTGAAGCAGCATAATTTGACAATCGATCCATTAGCTGAGACAACACTGTTTTAATATCGACAGTTGGCTGAGAATCAACATGATGCCATGTAAAAGTAAAAAAAGTTAGTTGGCTACATTAACATTTATCTTCATTTAAAGCCACATGGACGCAAAAATATCTTGCACACTTTTAGAAGAGAGTCAGCCTCCTTAGAAAAAGCAAGTAACTAAATGAATTATCCACTTTTCAACACAGTATTTCTTTTGAAATAAACAGAACTCAAGATCACTTTGCAGCACAAATAAGAGGGTCATAACCATGAGATGAGACACCTTCCTTCAGATGAAACTGACACCCCACATCATCCCCCAAAAGCCATGACATGTAGGATGAGAATAGGGTCAAGAGTTAAGGTAAAAGAACCGTACATTTTTTGTCCCAACACACAATGTCAAAGACCACTTTCTCCCAGAAGGAAAAACACAGTAAATATAGGGGTCACATGGTTTGGCTAATAGGGTGAGTCATCAAATATTAGAGCAATGTTTACATTACATTTTTGTATTTAAGTCACTAAGAAACAACAAAATACATGTACTTCATTCAAAAATATTACCAGAAACCTTCGTTCATGATAATTAGATATATTTCTACAAGTGTATGTATCCATTGTAATTTTGTCTTGTACAGACCACGGATTTAGAACATAAGATTAAAGAAGCTCGGCATTACAACACAATTTGCTAAAAATATATATTTATGAAAAATATAAACAGGAATAGAGTTCTAATATAAGTCACTCTACCTACCTGAAGCTGAGGGCAAGCACCCAATAATGTCTCAAGGGTCTGCAAATGGTACTCATCTGGAAAGACTTGAATGATGCAATCCATTAAATAATATTGGGCAAGTTCATCCTTACAGTTGACAACCTGTACAATAAGATTGGATGCCAATGAAAAAGATGCTAAGACAGAATGTAGTTATAGCTCTGTGAGAGGGAGAGAGAGATTACAAGACCTGCTCTAACACTCTAGGCAGAACAGTGTCTTTGTACATTTCGAGGTCCACGCCTTCTATCTGGCTGAGAACATGGAGGTTTTTTCCTACCTAACCGGGACAATTGAGAGAAAGAAACTTAACTTCTCTATATAAGCAAAAAAGAGAATGGGATGCATTTAGTTTAATTTTCAGTTTGTAAATATTACAAGATCACGAAGCTCATTTCTCTCCTTTTCCTGCTTCTCTCTTACCCGAACAGGTCCCTGCATGCCAGAAAGTCCAATTGAAGCCTCAACTCAGGATCACCTAAGAGTATGAATGATTGGCAAGGACCATAACGCCTGCATGGCAATAAATCATGCTCTCATGATTCATTTGTACCCCTACGGCATGCAACTACTATGGCGCCATGCATCTGCAAATATTAAAAGTATTTCTGTTCAGTGATATTTAACTAACCTGATGCTGCATTCGAACCCAGAGTTTATTCATTTCAGTAAAATTTTGTAGAACAAACTCTACAGCATCCATGACAGTATCAGCACCCCTGAGAAAATATAGTGGAACAGTTAAATACATAATAATGAAGAGAAACTTCAATATCCAAATTAGATCAACAAAACCAGTGTGCAACTTTAATTACTGTTGAGATAGAACAAACATTCAGCTAGAAACCATAAGACAACTGTAAAGTCCAAAAAGAACACCATAATATAACATATTTAGCGCCAGGCTTTTGATTATTCAGGCTCATCTGTTGTGGTCTAGGATCATGTACATGGCAACAAAATGTTTCAATACCACAATTGATTAAATCATTTTTTATGCTCTGATTTCAAGCTCCATTGTTGCTCATTTAAATATGTAAACCTTGGTAAGTAATAGGAACAAGATTAAAATGAACATAAGTGCCTTTCATGCCTGTCAGTTACAATGTAATTATTGAGATGATAAACATTGGTTTCCAAAGAAAATCATTACACTAATGTAAAACTTCTGGAATCCCAAAGAAAAATCATTATATAACCTCTGTCAACTGAGGAGTTCAAATTTTACACTCACAATAACCTGGACCTACTGTCTGAGCCTAGCTGGGTATCATAACTTCTTCGCATAATAAAAATGTTTACCATCTTAGTGGCACTGCAATACTGACAACTACTCTTTCTGTTTCAAAATGAGTGTCTTGTTTCTCTATAAAAAATTGTCCAAAATGAGTGTTCTCTTTTTCTTTTCAATAAAAAATTGTACCATCTCAAGGCACTGCAATACAAGCAACTACTCTGTCCCAAAAGCCAAAACAAGGGTTATTTTGCTAATAATTTATCCCAAAATGATTGTCCTCTTTAATTTTTAAGAAGTTAGTTACACATGAACTACCAATAACATTCCTATGGTTAGCTAGTTAGAACCCTTTGAGTTAGTTACAACAATTACAAATAGGAGATATGAAGAAAAATCCAACACTGACTCACAAGTATTTAATAGTGTTCCTAAAATAAGTACAAGACCGTCATTTTGGAGCGGGGTGAGTATATAATATCCCCCCTTCCCTAGAAACAATAAGATGAAGACTTGCAGTTCCTTTCCCAGTAGTTGTTACTCTGTAATTTATACAAGACCTTTTCTTCTCTTGTGATTAAATGAATCAACTTGAAACTAAAGAAAACAGTGCATTAAGAAAAAAAAGGGAATTTCTCCAGCAACTGATCTTAAATTATTTGCTTCTCCATCTAATTCTGAAAATAGGATCCCAATAAGTGATTGATTTCATCGGTCTTAACCAAAAGCAAAATTAGATAGAAGGGGAAACAAAAGAGGAATATTCCAGTAAACCACCCCCACAGGCCACAATCTCTACTCCACCCCACCCCCCCTATACATCTATATTTTGGTCGACTGGAGAGGCAAAATAGTCCACTAACATGGACAATCTGCGCCATATCTCCATGTCTGAACCTCCTACGTGTTTAATTATGAGAACACCAACCGGACGTGTTGATACATTAATTTAAAAGCATCCAACTATGTTTAGTAATTTAAAGATGTTTCACCAAATCCAGAAGAACTTTTCCTTTCCCTGAATGAATGTTTGATATCTACCCTTACACATTAAAGAAAGTTCAAGATAAAATGTTGAATCTAAACCAATCAAACTAAAGAAAGGTAGATGATCAAAATCTTCTTACCCTTCATACTCAGAACCAATATCAGGTAACTTATCTCTACTGACTTGAGCTAGGTAACTTCTTAAAAAGAGCCCGCGTATTGGATGTTGAACACCACGGCACATTTCTACAAGATCCTTAAGAACATCCTTAGCAGGAGCCTCCTTTGATTTGATATAAACTGATCCTACCGTGCATAGGAGATACCTGGTAAATCAACAATAATAATTTCATATACATTTATAAATATGTCGTAATATTAAGATGCATTTGCATGCAAGCTAACAATGGTCATACCTTTGCTAGAAATGCATAAATACAAAGGGAAAAAAGAAGAATCATATAGCATTATAGCTACTCTAGTCAAAGGATAAAATATTACTCAGTGAAGTTACTCACTACACAAAGGAAAAATGGAGATATGCTTGATCCAACGGCATTATATCAGACAGTAAAGTGATATTTCCTATCATGGGTAAATATCAGATAGATCACAACTAATGAATAAAATGTGATATTAATTTAGCACTAAAATGGATGCATGTTTACAACTATTAATCCCTTCATCATCACCAGCATATGCCATTTACTCATTTCTAATATGGATTTCTTCAGCGAAGATATAACACTATTGTGACAAATTCTGCAGCTTCCTCAGTGTGTGTCAGTGAGTGTGAGAAATAAATCGACCTCAGTAGGCATTACAGTTAACAGACAAACTAATTAACTAGTAATTGGTTATTAGATGTTTCACATTCCAGTGCTAAGAAATTCCCTGATACTTGGTATAGCATGAAGACTTCAAATCAAAGTAAATTCACCAATTTACAAGCACGATTAAAAGCTTAATCAGCAAACTCAAATGAAAAGTTGCCACTTCCAACCAAATAGCCACTGTTAATTCAAATCCAAACTTGATCAAGCTATAACAATTGGCACAAATTATTGGGATAAAAATATGTCTGCTCTGTTTTGACTCACAGTCTAGGCAATATGTTCCCAGCATGCTGAACAAGCTCATACAAATCAACCACCAAAACACCGTGCCTACTCTCGTCTTTGAAAAACATCTCCAGCTTCCTCAATTCATCGAAAGCTCTCATGTCTGCAACACCAGAAGCACAATTCCACGGATCAAATTTAATCAATAAACTACCTCATGATGATTCTAGTCAATCGAAGATGGGGAAGAAGAATTTACAGAGTTCGTAGTATTTGTGAGGAGAAAGCTTCGAGGTCCTGAGCTCCGACAGCATCTGCGCCGAGTACTTGAGAGCTTCTCTGAGATTGTTCGCGTCCTTTTGAGTTCACAATTGGAGGAAAAATTAGTAAAAATTGGTTTGGGATTGAGAAATTCAAGAGATTTGAGAATTGGGAAACGTACCAGAGCTCGATGCATGTAGAAGGCGTTGTGTTGAATGGCGGCGATCCCTTCCGCTAGCCATTTCTCTTCCTCCTCGGCTGCTCCGTTCAGTATCATTATCGCCGTCGTCGTCGTCGAGGTTTCAGACTGGGCAACCTCTGGAATTGAAATTGGGAATTAGATTGTTCAAAAAGGAAACAATAGAAACAGTGTTAAGCCCAACGAAAGAGTTGGACTTGAGATCTCGGTTGTAGATCACTGGATCGTCCAACTGTTCATGTCCAGGGCTTAATTTCTTCTAAAATCATGGGCTTACCCAACTTCTGAGTTCTGTCTGATTTCAGAAGTCAGAACCTTCTTACCCCCAAATCCCCAGTGTGTTTTTATTTTTCACTTCACCTAAATTCTTTTTGTCTAAATACGTGTCTCCAAGTGGGACACAACAATAGTTCAAACTTCAGAGTTCTAGCGTGTTAGTACAATTCTGCAACAATGGCAATTCGGATTTCTGATGCAGTTTTTCATTCCAGTTTGAAAGTTCTTAGTTAGAATCTGGTTTGGAAGGGACACGATAGTAGTATATTTTGGGTTTTATAGTTAAAAGTAGAAATTACAAAATTACACGCTCATTTGAAACTCATTTGCACAAAGGTACTCTCAAGCTGTCAAATGCATTTTAAGGTACCCTAAACTATTTAATTTGTGATCCGTCAGTAGTATTTACGTTCTTTTTCGTTAATTGCAGCTGAAAATAATCAAATTGTCCTTCTTCTCCAAATTACTGTTCACTCTCTTCTCCAAATTTCTTTCTCCATTTTCTTCGACTCCTCCATCTCCATCTCATTCAAATCTTTTATCTCAAATTCATCTCTATCTCCTCCAAATCTTTCATCTCCTTCTTCTTCAAATCATTCATCTCATCTTCTTCAAATTATTAATCATCAACAACAAAAAATCATACCCACAAGCACCACCATCACCTCTTTCCTCCAAATCCTCCATCTCTTCTCCATCTTATCTCTAATCTCAAAAATCGTCGTCGTCGCTGGAACCATCACTGGAAGCCCTAACCCACCATCACTCTCCTTCAAAATATCCAAATCTTATCTCTATAAAATAAGTTTCTTCATTTACCCAATTTTTGTTAGAATTTCAATTTAATTTTTGTGAAATTGATGTCAATTTGTGGAGATTGTTTATTGTTTAGTTTGATTTTTTTGAAATCGATGTCAATCTAGTTAAAATGATATTAATTAAAAGAATATTGATTTCTCCGGCGGAATTTTGGTCTCTTGGGGCACTCTAGTGCAAATTTGTTTCAAATGAGGGTACTCTAGTGTAAATGAGTTTCAAATGAGAGTACCATTCTGTAGTTACCCTAAGGGTAAAATTGGTATTTTATAAAGTCATACAAGCATGTGCACGACACATGATGAGAGAGAGAGAGAGAGATAATTTCTGTCCATTTATGTTCATTTTAATTGACGAATCACAAATTATATAGTTTATGGTACCCTAAAGTGCGTTTGGCAGCTTGAGGGCACCTTTGTGCAAACGAGTTTCAAATGAGGACACCCTTCTGTAATTTTCTTTATTTAAAATGTGCTTATCTATCCGACCTAATTCGACTCAAAAGTTAGTCAAATTTATTTCATACAACTCAAATTTGTAATAATAAAAAATATTGAATTTTTAGTGTTCGCAAATTCAAAAGATTATGACAAAGGTCAAAAGACAATCTATTATATATCTCAAAGTAGAGTTGGCAACACACGAGTTAGGTTTTGATTGTTGAGCTCTGACCCGACCCTAAAGGAATTACGGGTAGGTCAATTTGATCCGTCGAATTCTTTTTCGGTTTAGGCATGAATAAATTGAATTCTATGGGTTTATTCGACCTAAAAGTTGGTCAATTTGATTCCACCATTATTCCCTCAACATAAATAAGAAATCATCACATTTGTCATATATTTGCTGCTAGATGACATCGAATAATGATTTGTGGAATAAACTAGGAGAAATCACTATATACAACAACGATGAAGGATTTTCAGAACAAATTGATAGAAAATTTAGCATCAATTTAGTTCTATCTTTAGGAACAGATCGAATGATCAATAAAAAACATCGCCCACGTTCTTTGTGTTCTTATATTTTTCTAATCTTCATCGCATTTTTAAAGGGAAATCTTTGAAATTTCATTACATTTTTTTGCTAGATTTTTTAAAATGTTGAAGCGCTCATTGTGATATTTGAAGATTTTTACAAATCTTTATGTCGCGCCCCAGACCATCTAAGAAATTTTTTTATCCCCAACCCCTCTAGACCTTTTATTCTGAAATTTCCTCTAAGACTTTTTTGTAAAAATACCTCCAAGATTCATGTTGAAATTCTATTTGGGCTCTCACGTCGTACTAATAACGTGAGATGGTATTATGTTTTTGATTCGACATAAAAAATCAGAAATATTTTTGATCAATGAGAGGCGAACACGTGGCTTCGTCAACCGAACGAAGAAGAATCAACGCACGAGTCGGACCTCCCGAGTCGA
>JAYMTK010003456.1:0-12270 GCA_036897405.1 Pelargonium myrrhifolium | reverse complement strand
TTTGTATACATGCTCCGGTCAAACCAACATTCAGTCTACATAACAACATAAACATAATTACTTAAATGCACATGAAATCCAAAGACATGTAAAATATAATAAATATAATTATACTTACTCTCCAAGTACGCCACCAGGTTTTTCGAATGCTGACCGGAACTTATCGAATACCCTTCCCTCCCTACATGGATGGTTTCTAAAGGCCGACCCTTCTCTCCGATTGACCGAAGAGAGCGTAAAACTGGAATTGATATAAATTAAATAATTAAATATTAATATAAATAAAAATTAAAAAATAATAATACAAACAATTTAATATACAACATACCGTCCATATTCGTTCAAAACAGCCTGTAGGCGACCGTTCGGCGGTGACTGGGAGACATTTACAACATCCTCATCATCTGAAGACTCTCTAGATGTGGGTCTCTCAGGGCTCATATTATGGGATTCATCGCGAGGCGATGAATCTGGACTCCTAAAATCCCTATGGGACGTACCACGTAAGCTCCACTTTACCTGCAATCCGCAAACAAGATCTACTTATACCTCAATAAAATCAATAAAATAAAATGTCAATAAATTTATTAATTTAAAACTCATTGACTCACAACACAAAAATCATGCATACAATTTTACATACACAAGGAAAAAGGACGTATAACTGAAACATAAGAGCATCATTAATAAAAAAGAAAACCGAATACCATCCATTTACCATAATATGATCATAAGAGCATCATTAATAACAACAAAACTGAATCACAAAGCTTTTTAGCAAACTCTAGCACAACTCAAGCAAGTATTTCACCTCAATACCACCCATTTACCATACAATTTAGTTCTTTTTTTCTTAACTAAAGTAGTATTACAAGTATTCCCCTTGTGATGTAGTAGCCCAATAACCATAAATGTCAAGGATTTCAACATCCACACAATCACAATTCTAAAAAAATATGCACTCAACACATCAAAATAATTTTATTTATTTATTTTTATTTTTTTATATATGCACGTGTTGATTCAAGGAGTTTAAGTGTACACCAATTTTGAGACAAAAATGACAGAGAAAAAAAATACTATGGGCATATCTAGGCCTTCTCCAGAGTAGTTAATAAAACAAGCCAAACAATAGTGATTTTTGAACAGTAGTCCTTTGTGCACCAAGCAAAAAATTATGCTCAAACACAGTACTTAAGTGTAAACATTATAGACAAATGGTGAAGAAGCTGTAAACAAACATTTTGGGATATGTTACCAACAACCAATGGAATTTTGTAGCTAAATAGTGAACTTTGTGCACCAAAGTGTTCTCTAATAACTATTCTATATATAGATATACATAATAACTTATTGATACACATTTTTTCAGCCAGTGGAACAAAAGTTTCAGCACAAGAACACACATCTATTGTAATTGTATAAACTGACATGTATATAAGTATATTTTTTGAATCAAACAGACATGTATATATAATATGGTACAAATGCAGGATTTGAGAGAGTGTGCATAGCTTTTTCAGAGATGGCCAAGGAAAAACCCAAAAGACACGCAGGCATTATTAGTTCATGAAGCTTATGATATTGTTACTAAAAATTAGCACAAGACCTCAATAAGCACAAATAGTACTACAGGTAAAAGTTGAAACTTTATACTTTGATTTGCACAATTCAAGCGAATAAATCAAAACCCAGTTGAGAGATTGAACTGAAATGGAAGAGGGACTGTGAATCTGTGAGTGGGTACCTTGTAGAAGATGAGACCTCTTGAGGAAATAAAGACCGTTAAGTTGTTGCCATTTTCAAAGAGAGAATTTTTGGGGAATTGGAATAAAAACTCATATTTGCAGAAGATTAATTTTTATATAGTTTTGAATAGTGTTTGAGACGCTCTGACCAGTTGGCCTATTAGCTCAGCTGGTTAGAGCGTCGTGCTAATAACGCGAAGGTCGCAGGTTCGAGACCTGCATGGGCCACCCTCAACTTTTGTAAATTTGGACATTTGACCCCTCAATTTGTTAATACTTTTAAAATTTTCAACTTTAACCCCTCATTTGTTAATACATTCAAATTTTCCAAATTAGACTTTTAGTTTGTGTTGTTGACCTCCATTTTTTCAATTTTAAAGTCTTGCCCCCCAAATTTAGCATTGTAACACCATTGCACAAATCATATTTTAAAAAAATTTGTATCATTGATTCTCTTCCGGTCTCAAAATGCATTTTATTTTACACATAGCAATGGCTCCCCATTTCTATGTGTGCGTGATTGAGTTCAGACCGAAACTTTGGACATTAGCGCCAATCCAGCCCAAAACTTTGGACATTTCTTATCACTCCAATCAATAGTAGTTATTTCTTATATATTCAAAATCGGTCCATTCATTCCGATTTCAATCCGGTTTGATCATTTTTTTTATTTGGTTCGATCTCCTTGCAAAACAAGATCAATCCGAGACTTTCGGTTCCAATCCAATCCGGTTCTAGACTATGCACACTCCTACTAAAAATGATCTATCTCCATTTTTGTTGCCATTAATTGTTTGTAACATATTGTGTGTAACTTTTTTTATTTTTGTCACATGTGTAGTGGAAATATTAGTATCCCCAAAGACAGAGTTCATTTTGCTAGGAGGACAGGGAAAAGATGAAACCATCGAGCGTGTTACGCTTTGTATCCAACTAAAACAGTTGTCGTTATTCTCTGTGGCAAATAATTATAACAAACGTTTATCGTAAGATGATCATAGTAATTGGGAAAATGGACTATTGACGTGGACAACTGCATCCTATGTTGGTGCAGACAAGGTTTCTTTCTACAATTGTTCATCTTATGATCAAAAAGATACATTGAATGATGCTTTCGGTCGCCACTATTTCGAGTCTTGCTAAATCGAGGGTCTAGTCCATTTTATTTGGGATTTCGGGCAGTTAGTCTATCAGTATTGAAAAATCAAATCGATTTTAAATTTACGTGAATAATACCAATATTTTATACTTAAAAAAAGGTTTGTGACAATGCGCTTGGAGATGTACATTACTAGCCATAGATAATTAAATGTATTTAGCATTTAACCAACTGGAGATTAAATGGTCAAATCGATATATTTACTTGACAAAATCGTTAAGTTGTTGACATTGCACTTGTGTGGCATTTAAATTAACTGATTCATTTATGATCGAATTAAAGTTTTAAACCAATTGCCAATAGTACCCTTAATTAGTATTCCTTAACCTTGTTACAACACGAAAATAAAAAACAAAATATACGACAATAACTAACTTCTCTTTATATAAAAATCAGAGCACTCATTTTTGCAACGAACGAATTATAATTCTTTAGTTGATCTTCAAAATAAACAATGGCAAAATCCGGAAATATTTGCATGATAAATGATGAGAACAAAAAGTATCATCATTCACAATGAAATGAATATCAATTCCACATCAAACAAAACAAAAATATTAATTAATGTACGCGTAATTACGTAATATCCCTAAGGGTACTAAGGTCTTTGTAACAACTCATTCTAAATAAGATGTTTATGTACTCATTTGTGTTTACATTACTACATTATGGCATCAAGACAAGGCTAAGCTAGGCAAGTTTTGCAAGAATAACCATGTCTAAAATCTTGACATCAAGAGTATCATCCAACTTGACGATTCCATCGGTACCATCTACACCAATCAACTTCCCCGTGGAACCACGTTGCGCGCCTCCCATAATTTTGATCTTGTCGGATTTTCTCGGAGCCACAGCCTCGACTTCGTTGGCAAGGGCTGTTATCGTTTCCCCGTTGCCACTTGACCCTAGGCCTACTTTACACGACCCGTCCTGCAGCCAGACAAGTAATGTACGTTTAAACACGAATTTTCATGCATGCAAAGCTATAGTTTCCATATGCAGCAAATTGTAACATAGGAGTAAGAAGTTTAGAGTTTCCGACACAAACTAAGAAAAATCTTGTAAAATAACCGTATTACCCTATTTCATTGTGTGCTCAATAATTACTACGGATCTCTTCTTAAACTTGGTTTAATCAAAGGGTGTTGTCGGACAGTCATGTGCATTTATTGCTAGCTAAAATTGTAAAATGACATTTTCTATAAAAAAATTGGTTTCTAAATTGACACCTTGAAACGGATGTAACATTTAAGTGGGTTGTTAATGCACAGAGAACGCTTTGACAAATTTATAATCAATAATGATGTTTCCTTTTTCTTTTCCTTACGGTACAGAAACAGGAAGGGAAGAAAAAAAAAACTAAAAACGGACGAGTTCAGAGCTGCAAAGAGTTGTAAGATGAGAACAAATTCTTATCGCAACATCAGTACCACCGGTTCTTCTCTTAGGTTGTAAAAACAAAATAGGCAATGCATGAATCTACACTAACACAGAAAAATCGATAGATATATAAGAAGTGTTTCAAGATATTTACCGGATGTACTTCACGGACGACTCCTACAAGAGGGTCATCGCCAGACCTGCGCACATGAACCAATATGTCTGGAAGTAACCACGTTCCATCATTGTCCCCGCCTGCACAATAATAACACCTTGAATTTAAATATTTGGAAAATTCAAACTCAAAAAAGTTAAAAAAAATTGGTCTGATGCATAAACTGATTTTTTAATGTGGAGAAGTTCAACAGACATTATGGGCCTCCGGAAAGGTGAATTGGCAATGGGAATTTCACGGGAAAGCACCAAGTCGTTAGAAGACTCAACCGCTAATATAACATATACAGAACTTGATTACAGGGTTTGCTTTTAAGACCATTAGATGTTGAATATGGATAGTGTTTCTAGTTCAAATGCGGAAACCAAAAAAATATTACCTATAGCAGGAGACATAATATCCAGACCACCAGTTCCCGGCGTCATTGGCTGGCCTCCAGGTGTACCAGGTAGATACGATGCTGAACTTGGAGTCATAGGTTGTCCAGGAGTTGAAGGCAAGTAGGGGCTAGGAGCATTTGCTACAGAAGAAAAAAAAAAAACATAAATTGACTCACGACAATCAAATCCACAAAAATATCAGAAATCAAATTAAATGGTACAATACCATAGCCGGAACTGCTATCCCTTGGTGTTCCAGCATCACTATAACTACCACCGGGAGTGCTGGCCCAACCAGAGCCAGGAGTTGGTGCTTCATATGTCCGTGAAGGAGGACTACCCGGCTGCAACGACAAAATTACATTTACATATACAGAGGGGAAAAAATCACTTGTGTCTAGATTCAAAACATTATCATCATAGAGATCTATACCTGATACTGCGGACTGGCACTCCAAGAAGCAGGGTTTCCTTCTTCCCAATTATCCCTAAACATTGAAATCATTACGCAAGAACCATTTGTCAATAGAAGGGACACTCGGTACAATTCATCAGAGACAAGCTAGCTAAGTTGCTTTTTGAATTGTCAAGGTGAACACAAGTCATGATAAAATACAACACATTAAGGGACCCGGCATCAGTAGCAGTTTCCCAACAACTGAACTTATATGCGTTCTTGTCTTTTAAATTTGAAAATCTGAGCAATCCCCAATTCCACGTCTGCAACTTTACTGCCGACATACGAAAAAAATTACCATAGTTACGAAAAATCGCTTCTCAATTCACGTTCCGGAAAGTTAGTTCCATATCGCAGAAAGGTGGCGATCCAAAACGCTACATTGGGAGATCCAGATTAGAGAACAAACATGCATTGTCTGAAGCATTTTCTCTTCTCCGGTGACTGAGGGTGCAAGATAAATAACCCATGTTTACCCTCGATTGTGTGATAGGAAAAAGTGTAGAGGAGAGATAGATGATATTTGAGGAAGATAACACAGTTGTTCGAGGAAGACAACTTAGCCACTTGAGGAGCAATTATTTGTCTTTAAATGAGAGAGAGAGAGAATTAGTTTTGGAGTTAAAAAATTACTCTCTTTCCTAAAATAATTCCAAATTCTGAGTAACTGAAATAACAAGGTAGAGGTGTTATTTCAATTCATAATTTTTTTTAATAATTGAAATCTTAGGAAAGTGGGATGTTTCTATTTTAATCAAGTAAAAAAAAAAAAGATATAGGAGCGCTACATTAAATGAGTTAACGAGCATTTGTTTTGGATTAGAAAAACACTCTCTTTCCTTGAATAAATTAAATAATTCCAAATTTTGAGTAATTGAAATAATACGGTTGAGGTGTTATTTCAATACCTTTTACGTAAAAAGAAGAAAATATATGAATACTACTTTAAAGTTCAGTCTAATTTAAGAACAAACCTTGGTGGACTCATAGGCGTATAAGGATTCCACGCCCGGTCACGCATTGGAGTCCTCATGCCATCGTGAATAGGAGTTGCTGCAAAGGACATCCAACAGGAATGAGTGAGAGAGAGAAGAGCCCGCACCCAAGACTGTTAAGAATTCATCTAGTGTTTATAGAGAAAAAATAAAATAAAAGCAACAAACCTGCTGAATCTCTCATAGGCGTCATATATGGATGTAATGGAGTTCGAGAAGGATGCATGGGTGTCTCACTCCCCATACCATATCGGGGTGGGTCTCTGGAAAAGGCATAAATGATCAGAAATTTTGAATCAAAAGCAGATTAAATTAACTATAAAAAGTACATATTTACCTGTACGGAGTTGAAACAACCACATTATCAGAAATATGAGAGCGATCAACTGCAAAATAAACATAGATGGTTAAAGCTCATAACAAAACGGAACCAAGAATGCAGTCATTTCCCAAATTTTAGACTTGCCTGTAACAACCTTCATCTGGGATTCAAGTTCAACCCGAACCATTTGACCTTTAACTTCCTTAACACGACCGCGGTAACCTTTAAAGGGACCCTGGCGAATTTTCACTGTAGTACCAGTTAGGGAATCATGTCCTCCTCCCCTTCCACCTCCTCCTCTCTGTCCCCTTCCACCTCCAGCTGCACCATAAAGATAAAATAAATCAATAACGGAGTTCATAAATGAAAAACTCAATGAGCACAGAAGTGCAAGAATCCAATGACGATATGAAGTGCATTTAATATCAACAACATACAGTCTATTGGGGGGCGTCCAGGAAATTTCCTCGGTGCTGGAATACGAGATGGAGTCATGGAGCCAGAAAATCTAGAGAAGGGGTCACCCTAAAAAAAATTGATATAAGAGTAAGATAAAACAAGCTTCAATGATAAAAACAAAAACAAAAAATGAACATCTTAAATATGAAAGCATCTTCATCCTTCTATCAGAAAAAGAAAAAAAATATTACATTTCTGCCACCATTGGAACGTGATCCTCCCACAACAACAATGGATTGGGATTTGGCGCATATAAAACCAGCATGCTCTAGGTGATGACGATCATAGATGAATACAACTCCTCTGTATACATGTTCCACTGGACCTTGTTTCCCCTAATATACCAGGAGAAACAATAATTCATTGACTGACTTCTATATAATAAAAAAATTTAAAAAAATACTGTATACGGTATAGATCTAACCTTGCAAGGGCCCTCAAGAATTCTAACCACATCTTTCACAGACACTGTGTTCTTGAACCGGTCTTGCACACTAACTTTCCTCTCAAGCTTGCATTTGATCTCTCTCAACCGAACAAGAGCCACTTCCGGTCTCTCAGGAACTCCCTTAAGAACCTATAAGAAAAGAGGAAAGAATTAAACAAAGTGATCATTCAAAATATTCTAGGAGGGTGGGGGTGAACATTAGGTCTTTGAGCTCTCACCTGAAAAGCTTCAGTTTCTACCCGTATAATCACACCAAAGCTCATATTGCTGCATCAAATAAAAATAGAAGAAAAAACATAAAATTTTAATATAATAATAATGATAATAACAAACACAACAATAATTAAGATTAAATTCTAATATAACAACTTACTCCAACAGAACAAGATCGCGAAGCTCGTAGTCCCCAATCTTGGTAATACCAGAAGTTACCTCTGAACTCTCCACAACATCATCAGCAAATACACGGATCTAAAGAAAAAATATATTAATTAAATCCACATCAAGGTAAACAAACTATTTCCATATCTGAAGCTGCATTCCTATGATTGTTCAAATAATTGATCACTCACATGTTCCTTGGTCGTATCAGATAGAATTATAAGCACATGCTGCTCAACCTTAACAACCATGCCTGTAGCCCCTTGATGTGAACCCGAGACAATCTTCACATGATTCCCAGGTTCAAAATACTTGCAAAGCTCTTTTTCATTGACAGCAAGAGTTTTCTGCAGATATCATTAATAGAGAATCATAGGATTTCTAATGATCAGAGCTATTTCATTAGAATGAGCATCATGGACATGCTACAAAATCAATTGATTCTTACCGGAAGACCCTTCATTTCTGGTCTGATATGTACAGTCTCTTCTTCAACTTTCTCAACCCACCCTTTCAGATTTTTTAGATCTCCCTTCACAACAATGACCGCATCACCCTTCATGAAATGACCTTTCTTTCTATTCGCAAATAAAGTTGACAAACTAGCTATATCTTCTCCATGCTCCCCAGGTTTCCGGAATTTTTCAAGTTCATCAAAACTTGGTTGTATGTTCTGCACGGTGATCGATTTCATGGATACTGGTTTATATAAGAAACCATCCTTAAACTGCATGCCGCCAATGAACTCAAAATAATCACCAGTCATTGGATCTCGTTTACGATCTACGCGAATGTGCAATTCTCTGAACAAACATACAGCTAACTGTCATGCAATATATAAATTGAGTACAAATTACATTGCAACCCAAAATAATAAAAACAGTGTTACCTGACTTCATCAATATTCAAAAATCGTGGAGGAGGAACAAATGCCTTCTTCTTTGCAACTTCTCTTCCTTCCTGTTTCAAAAAAAAAAGTACATTTAACAATGCCAAATCTTTTGATATCATTCAGCACACAGAAAACATGAAAAGATAAGTGAAGAAACTAGTGATCCTATCACTGTTCAGAAGGATCTAAGCAGCAAGTAATAAATTCAATACCATTTTAGCTGCAAGAGCCTGCAAATCAATTCTTGGAATTAATTTTACGCTGACCCTCTGTCGCACATTGTCCACATCTACCACCTAAAAAGGTAGTATATAGGTCAGATGAGAAAACTTTAGGAATAATGTCATGAATAATGCAAAGATAAATAAGATACAGTTCCTACTTTGGCAAGATCCCCTTTATATGTTCCGATCTTCATTCTGACCCAGGTATCCCTAGAAAGATCAATTGCTTTGCTTTCAACTGATAGAACATCGGTCATTTCTCTAATTGGAACAAGCATCACTTTCTGTGAATATATATTCCGCAAACCTTTGCAAGCCTGAAAAGGAAGTAAAGCAGCAACATTTCATAATGCAATCACGAAATAACATCAGAATCACAAAATCCTGTTACAGCTAAAACAGAGTAATTGCATCAGGCTTTTTGGTACAGAACCCTATTGCCTACTAAAGAGAGAAACTTATAACCCATTTCATCCGGACTGAAGCAGGGACTTCCATTGAAAAATTGAACAGAGACACCATCCAATCAAATTAGACTGATGGTAACTAAGATTACGTTCAATCATGCATCAAATCAAGACATACCTCCTTCACATGGGCCTCTTTATCTGCTTCTACATAAATGTAATTTTTGAGATGATCTAGGGCAACCGCAGATCTAATTTGTAACTCAGATCCTTTATCAATGAACTTTTGCATCAGGCAAACAGCCGCCTCCCTTTCACGGCCAATCTGACAAAGACCAAAACAGAAGTTGATAAGTGACTTAAAAGGACACCCCAATAACTTATTGGGTACTGAGTGAAACATTTTAAATGCAAAATTGGGTTCCTTCCACAATAATATGGAGTCACTCGGGAGCAAGCTTCACTAATATGCCTGGTATATGCACAAAGGAATAATATAACACAGATGAGACCTAAATACAAAATCATTCATCATTAACTTCAATACTTACTGTGCTCACTTAGAACATCACAAATAAGTCAACACAAATTCTGTATAAAACAAACCAAAAAAGTTATCATACCGCACATTTCACCATCCACAACTTTGGATCCCTAACAGATGGCAAAAGAGCTTGTTGTTCAACATCTGTTGTCTCTTCATCATATTCTGTGTGGTTTGACCTTGCATATCTTGCCTGAATGCTTCTCTCAAGAGCTTCAACATCTTCTTGTTCATCTTCACGAGGAAGCAAGGGGCGACGATGCATCCTTCTACCATCATCGTCATCAGGCAGATCAGCTCCGTTATCAACTATGAAATCTGCATGCGAAGCTTCTTATTAATGCACGAGTGATGCACAGAAAACAAATTCTTAAATTTAGTAATGAGAACAAGATTGAAGATTCAAAAGAGAACAACAGCTGAAAATACACTCATTTTTTTCTTCTGTGTGCGCGTAGCAACGTCCAGAAGCTAGAGAGTGCATTATAACATCAGCAGTACATAACATTATTCCAGGAACGCTAAGGAGCTCTCAGGGTACATTTGCAAAACTAAATAGAAGGGCTAAAGTACATACAGATTGATCTGAGTGCCAAGTAGCATATCAAGTTTAGGTATAAAATAGATATTAGTTCTAACTTCTAACAATTAAGGAACATATTAAAGCTAGATAGCACACAAAACAAAAGCAGGTAGCAAAAAGTGATTTAAGTAAACAGCGATGCAAAAAGATATAGGAATACAGATGCAAGAATAAATAGTAGGCAAGATTAGGATTAGATTGATCTAAGGGTAACATAACATATAAGGTTCAATAATATAAAAGCTAGAAATTATACAGAATACATTATAATTATAAAGTTGATTACAGCATAAAATCATGAACCATTACAAGAGACAAAGAACAACAAGACCTAAAGAGAAGAGAAGAAAGTAACAGATTTCCTCACAGGTCTAACTTCATTCTGAACAACAAAAACAATGCGTAGAATGATGAATGCATTAATCAGAACACCATGAAGAAAAACAAAAACATTTTAACAGAGATACAAATTACATTGCTCATGCCTACTAAAACAAGCTAGTAAGTTTCACTGCCATAAGTTTCCATCAAACACTACACAAAGACAAATCATAATTTTTTCTAGCCTGCCATCGGACTTTCAAACTCAACTAGATAATAACTACAGAACAAATATCAAACACAATTGCACATCTACTCCTACAATTTATTTTTTTTGAACGAAACTACTCCTACAATTTAATTCTGACATTTAACACTTTCAATGCACATTATACTTTATTTGCTTTTAATACCTATTCCAGCAGCAATACACTGAAAAGAAAATTAAAAAAATGCAGCTCCATTTCAAAAGCCTCAAGATAAGAAAGCCTTCCCACAAACTTGTTCTTTGTCAGCAACATTCTAAATCCTATTAGGAGAACAGTTGTCCCTAAAATAATTGAGATACTCTTAATACACAATCAAGTTTCTAGACTCAAGATCATCCATTATAGGCCCATCAACATAGAATTCAAATCATCTTACAGTAGTCAATTTTTCATTTCCAAGGCACCATGTCCAAACCAATAAGCATTGATGGTAAGCTTCAATTTAGAAGCTTTTACGGTTCTCTATCTAAAACCAAGAAAGTCTACTGAAAACCAAGTTCTCTGTATCTCCCTTATTCACTCAATGCACTTGAACTTTTCTAACAAACGATGTTCTTTCTCCGAAAATCCATTTCCTATTCAACTACAAACTGAATCCAAGATTGCAAGCCAATCAAACATAAACCCATAAACAGATACAGAAACAAAACTTACCGTCCTCGCCCTCATCGTCCTCCTCGTCCTCATCACTATCCACCTGAGCTTCAAGATCAAAAAACTGAGACCCCCTTCTCTTTGCACGATGCTTAGCCCTCCCACCTCCGCCACCGCCGTAATCTTCGTCCTCGTCGTCCTCCTCTTCCTCCTCGTCATCCTCTTCAGCAACATCATCAATGAACTGAGAGGATCTCCTACGCTTCCTCGAGGAACCCCTGTCATCGTCTTCTTCTTCCTCCTCATCCTCATAATTATCATCCTCCTCAGGCTCATCATCCTCATATTCATCATCCCGACCACGAGCCATAGCTAGTGACCGATTCGGGGTCTCTCAATGCTTCCAATTACCCCTTCTCGCCTCCGTGTTTCAGAATTCGCACGAGTACCGATTTAGGGCTAACTGAAAATTTTCAAACTGAAAAAGTTTCAAAAAATTTATAGCTCGTGATTTGAAAAAAAAAGTTGGAAA
>JAYMTK010003455.1:0-12273 GCA_036897405.1 Pelargonium myrrhifolium | reverse complement strand
GAACGTCAAACCGCACTCTGAATCTTAGATATCGACTCCATCCGCTTCTGAAATTTAACGGGTCCGATTCTGCAAACTGACCTACAACATTACCCAGATCAGTACACACCCTCTCTATGGAAAAACTCTTGGGGACTCCTCTCGCCTGAACCCACAAGCTTAGAGACCATAAATCAATTGAGTATGGATCATCCCTCAGCTCCAACCGTTGGAGGAGCAGAGCATGTCCATTAAAGGTCCAAGGCCCGTCCTGTTCCACCCTTTTTGCATCTGAATCTGCATAGACCTCAAATAAGAATTTTTGGGAGCTCTGTCTTCCCATAGATGGGTCGATTAGCTCCTTTATCGTCACTCCCATTGTAGGGCGCCAATAACTTGCAATTTGACGCTGCATATTTGAAAAATTGATGGGGGCGTCTGTGAAGAAACGACCCACAAAACTGATTACACCTCCATTATTTTGTACCTGAGCCATATTTGAGGAGCTGTAGTTGATAGTCAAGTCTTCTTCTTCCAAACCCATGTGCGAGACCATTCCCACCAGTTCATTCTCTGAAGTTTCGCTCCTCTTCTCTACTGCCATATTGATTTGAAGCAACCTTTGCCTGGTTTCTGAAACAGATGCCGATCCTCACCTTCTGCCGCCGCCCTCAAACCCTAGATTCAACCAAACTTGCCAAAAAGACAAGACTCTCTGCACAGAGAGAGAAAGACCACTTTCACGTGGGCTATCCTAAGTGTCTTGGTTGTGATTTTCGACTACCAACTTGATTATCAACAAGTCTTGCTATTTTATTCCTTCTTTTTATGAACTTTAGATTTAAATTCGCTCCTCATATCCAATTCTATCCGACTTCTATTCATTATGTACGTGAAGAACAATGTTAACAAGTTTCACATATAAGAAATATGAAGTCTATCACCATTGAAAACTGGTTTAGTCTAAACATAGTGAGCCGTTTATCTTCCTTCTAAACTTAAAGTCCACCTATTTATGTACAAATTTAAGTCCATTTCTCTTATCCAGCCTATGCTAAAACAAATATAAAATCAATTATCGCTTAAAATACTAATTAGATCTTTATCGAGTGTTGTGAACGAGAATCAATTTCGAATAGTGTTATGAGTAAAGATGAAATAATTAATGTGTAAATATTAAGATGTGCAGATGAAATGCTTTAGAAAATCACAATATTAAAAAGTGTTTTTTATATAAAAGAAATTTCACTGCCCTTTATTAAGAGTATAATAAACTAATAAAAAGATAAAATTACAGATCCAAGTTCTAATAAAAAAATTAGAAGAAAGTCATCAATCACAGCTCCAATCTTCTCTGAATTCAAACAAATCATCAAATGGCTAAATAAAAGTAAGTACATTTTTAATCCATAAACAAGAGAGAGAAAATGTAATTAAATTATAAAAAAAAAAAAATGATTCTTTTAATTTGCTACACTAGAATTCTATCCCCAAGCCTCCACTTTTTGACTAATAAGATGCAATTTATTCTCATGAAAATATATTTGGAGATTCTCATCCTTTCTTTTTTCTTATAAATATTGAAGTAAAGGCACTTCTTGATTGTTGCCACTTTAAATTATAGGGCTATATAAAAATTAACATGGCTATACATGACCTAGTAAGTGGCTATCAAAAAATTATTGGTTCTTATCAATCTACAAATTTTCTTTTTCATAGGTTGAAATATATAATATTTGGCTTTGCCGCCTTGAAAAATCAAATTAATCTTGTTCTTTAGTTGAAAAAGCTTGCTTAAGCATCTCTAGAGTTTGTTAACAATAATAAATAAATAAACCCTAAAAACATGTAGTAGTAGTAGAGTAGACGATTTGAATCCAACCCCAATGTGTACCCGACACTCGTCCCTAACCAAACTCGAAGTTGCCCGAGTAGGGTTCATCATGAAAAGTTTCAGGTCGAATAAACCCACAAAAATCAGTTAATTTCATGCCTAAAACCCTAACTCGTCCCAACCCAAACCCAATCAACCCAAAATCTTATCAGGTCTAGTTAGAGTTCAACAATTTGAATCCTCATATCTCTTTCCCAACTTTTTTAATCCATCTTATAATTCTATGACACTACAAAACATAAACAATTTCCATAATCCAATCCTCGAAAAAAATTCTGTCATCTGAAACACGAGTTAAACTGGTAATATTTTCATTGATATAAATCATGAAACTACAAAGATTATGTTGCTTTTTTTTGTTCAATTTTCATTTTTTTCACAATGACATAGACAATGATGTTGTAATAGAGAGAACAAGGACAACATTGGACGATAATTCATGTCCGGATACGAGGGAAGTGACTGACGGAGCTAAGTTTTAGACAGGGATCGACCAGGAGCCCAAGAATAAATCTCAGGGGGCATGTTACCACTAGTCAGCAAGTTCGGAGGCATCCCATACAATTCTGAAATATCCAGGTGGTGGTGCTGCCTGTTCGGGTGGTGCTGCTGACTCTGCACATTGGCGGCAACCTCATCCTCGTCCAGTGGCAGGCGATCAAAAGTCGCATTCATGAAGGATGCAGCCATGATCACCACAGGCCCCGAGGCAATGAGTGCACCAACCACCACCCCGCCCACGACCTGCCCTTGAGCCCCTGCCAAGTAGATGGTCAGTCCGGTGATCCCGGGTGGTGCTGGTGGCGGCAGGATGGATCCCAGCAATGATAGGATCTCAAACCGGCCATGGAGGGTCACAATCGACCCAGACGAGGCTGGTTGTCGCAGTGTGACATTAGTCACGCAGCCACTCCCGCTAAGTATGCAAATACCTCTTTGCTTTCTCCTTGCAAAGTTTGCTAAACTCTCGCTCACGTCACAGCCTGAACTCACCTCCATGGCATGGGCGCGGAGGGCATTAGCACTGTCGCGGGTGACAATAATGGGAGGTTTAGGCTTGTTCTTGGAGCCTGCCGGCCTACCTCGTGGTCGCCGGATAGTCTCCCCCTCAGCAAGGGAGGAAACCGGGGGCACTACCTTAGGTACTTTGGATGACACGAGCATCGAATCAATGGCTGACCTGTTGTGATGACCATTTTCTTGCTCCAGACTCCGGTCCATGGCAGTTTTGGAAGCAACGGAAGAGACTGTTAGATCTGCACTTCCAGTTCCAGCCATGCACACCTTGCAGTCAGACAAGACCGAGAAAATCGCTCAGAATGTTTTCCAGAAAAGGAGCTTAAGTAGTAAATTCTAGCAATAATTTTATTGTAAAAACCAGAACGAATGATTAGTGTTAGGAGAAGGTTAAGTAGTACCAACCTGAGTAGAAAATAAGCCTTGTGAGTTCTTCACAGCGCCTACTTCCCAACAGACTTTTCCATCACATAAAATGCACTTCTCCAACATATACCCACATTTCATATAAATATTCTGCTAAAGCCAAATCATTAGAAGTCAGAAGATTGAAACATATAAAAGGATATGCACATACCAGTGTTCTGCTGCAAACCGTTGGAAGATCCCGAGGCTGTGAAGATTCGGAGACACGAGTGAAAACAGCCATCAAATTGCAAGAAAGAATTATATTTAACAATCCAAACAGAAAACTTTTTCAATGTTATATTAAGCTGCCTACGTAAAACTGAATAGAGTACAGTACTGAGGCCGGGCTAGAGCCAGTCAGCACATCTTTTTAAAGCATATACAATTGGACAATGCCAAAACACTGGAAACCAACATTAAAAAAACCTCTAATTCAACTGTTCCTACCTAGCTCTCCGCTTTCAAACTGACTACATAACCCCTCAAAACTGAAAAAGGAAAATAATTAAATAAATTAAAAGGCAAATGGATTGGAATGCGAGGAGATGGTTAATATCTCTGTTGCTGCCAAAATTGCTGTTGCTTTGACGATGGGATTTGTGAATCTAGGGTCAAATCACCAAGGCTTTGCCTCTGGTATTCTTGAGGGATCCCGGTTTGAGAATGATAGAAATCCGGGTACCCTGGAGCTGCAAATTGCTGCGAGGCCGGTTGATGTTGCCTATATCCAACATGCTGTTGATTCTGTGCCTGTAAGCTGTAATATGCACTGCTTGGAACAGAAGACATTGTTCGTGAGCCAGCCGCATAATCCCAAGTAGAACTATCATTCTGGCAAAAACAGCAGGAGAACTTTATCAGTATGCAAGTAATGATAACACTGGAAAAGGTTTTATAATCTTCAAGTACGAAACATGACAGATAAAGCCTCGTGTATATCAATTTCTACATACTTCTTTTGGGTACAAGGACCAATGCAACCTCATTGGTCTCTATTTCATGAACGGAGTACATCTTATCAAAGTGCAAGCAACAATATCAAACATGAGCATTAAACAACACGGAATATATTTATTTTCAAGCAATCCACCAGAGATAACAATATATTGTAATTGGCATGACTTTTACCTGTCTAAGTGATGGAGTAAAATGAGCTGCCTCCTTGTACTGAGAGAGGAAAAGATCATAGCCATCAGTATTGGTAGCTGTAAGGGCACCGGACGGGTTATGCAGAAAGCTTCCAGGAATGTTGGTAGAATTTCCATAACTCCCATAACCAGAAGCATTGGCATTGGTGAAAGGCAAGTTGCTGAAAGAGGCACCACTTTTATGCTGCTGGAGACCATACTTCAAGTCAGCCAGAGATTGGAACGAGCTGCCACCTGGATATGATTCCTGCACACCAGATGGCTTATATGGATAACCCTGACTTTGAGGCAGGGCCGAGGGGTATCCAATCATGTTCGCTAGGTGTTCCGCATTGAGTGAACTTTGAGGGTATGGGTGAGCAGAAAGATGTTGCTGAAGTCCAGGCCCCATGGCGCCAGGCACAGTTGGCAAAGATTGCTGGGGTAAAATGGTACCAGAATTCAAAACCTGCAAAATTTGAAAGACCAAGTCAAAAATAATGAAAATGTCTACTTTCTTGCATCCAGGCCTTTAATCTGAAAGTTGGATTCTAATGCACTGTAAGAGGTCACGTAATGTACGTTTTAAGATAAACATCATGAGATGGGGCAACATCCGAACTACTGCGAAGACCATATGATTTTGATTTGGTTTATTCTCATATGGAGGGGAGGGGGAACACAAGAACTGAGACGGTATACCTCTGCCATTGAAATAGATGGACTGCCTGTTGCTGATACTGCACCACCGTATCTTGAGGCCAATAATTGTGATTGAAGGAATGCTAACTGGTGAAGGTCAGAACCCCTCAAAGATTCAACAGTCGGAGCCAACAAATCAGTTGACCTAGGATTTGAATATCCAAGCTGTAGAGCAAATGATAAAAAGTACAGTTGCAGTTCAAAATTTTAAGAATAAACCAAGCCAAATGGTATGTACGGCAGAGTAAATAAACAGCTAAAATAGCATTTGAAAAGCCACCGCAGAAGAAGAATTTGCAATGCTATTACCTCTTCATTTTGAAAGGAAGGTTGGCTCCTACTTGTTTGATCTGCCTTCACAAAGGGCAGTGCAGAACTTTGTTGGATGTTCTCGTAACTCGAATCAGCTACAGGAAATGGGGAGATATGTCCATGACCATAAGTTGCTTCAGATATTCTCTCTTTCACCAGTTCTGGCTGAGCAGATACAGGCAAGTCATAATTCCCAGCATCTGCAGTTGCTTTATGAGTGCTATAGAAGGATCCAATGGGGGCCTCAGCATCATACCCCAAAAATCTGCATTGAAAGAAGAAATTAACAATAGTGTAAATCATTATAAACGACCAATAAGGACATGCTAGGATAAAATTTAAGTGCCTGGTGTCCAAGCCTCCAGCCGAGGAACCATCCATTGCCGCCGAGGCCTCCTCCATATTAGTTTTCTGTGGATCTGATGCTGGTGGCACTGGAAACGCAGTACCATTACTGGGTTTGTAGGTACCAAAACTTAGATGAGAACAGTCAGCAGCCAAGGCTTGAAGATTATCAGGAAATACGACTGTACAGTTATCCCCTGTTGGAGATTTCACATGATCTTCTTTTCCTAAACTTAGGTGCTCCAACTCTTTAGCAGCTGTTGATACTGTAATTGTGTTATCATCAGCTCTAGGCGCAGAATGACTTCCGGAAGGAATAATCGAGCCACAGCCTATTTCAATGGATGAAACAAGTTAGCAATAAGAATCAGTTTATAAACTAATTACTGCTAGATTACAACCGACTGTGAACCAAATTTCCCATATTATAATATCACCTCCAATCTAGTCTATTCTAAGCCTAACAGCGTGCTAAAGGAAACAAGCTGTACTTAGCGATTTAATGGAACCAATGGTTCATATTCCCCTCTTAATATTCATATGCAAAATTAAATAACAAAATGAATAGAAGCCTCGGGATCCAAAGCCTTGAACTCACTAACATAAAGCAAGTAAAGAAAATAGAATTCTAATCCAACTGAACACTTTCAAATACATAGCATTGTAACAGAACCACTCTTAATTCAGATACAAAACTATAGGAACAGATAACAATGCCAGTATTAAAACCCTTTCCAACAACCCTTCAGGATTAAATTGACAAAGCTAATGTGAAGCTGTAATATCCATACAATTACCCCAACTATAAAGCTGCAGCTAGATTTAACATATTTAATGTAGGCTTCTTTCTGAAGAATATTAAGGCATATCAAAGTCCATTACCCTGTAATGTTTAAGTTCAGAATCATAGTGCTACTTTGATAGTTATAAACTAAGGATGGTATAATGATGGATCAAATAGCTTGATCAGTCGGCACGATCATAATAGCTATTATCATCAATCTTTTGATGCTTATACTCATCAATAAAAAGTAGAAGCAAATACTGTCCAAGATGCTGCAGATACAACTAAATTTAAATCACAAATGCGAGAACTGATACATTGTACAAATATCAGTCTATCCTTCAAATATACAAAAGCATAAAAGCAAGGGTCAATCATAGAGACTGCAGTTGCTATATCAAAATGACCTTAGACATGTATGATGAATAGTACCACATACACAGTAACAATGATGTTGAACAGAATTTTATTCACAAAGGAGGAAGGGTCAATATCATGTTAAAAGAATGATCACCTTCAAGACGTTCATATGTGAGCTTAGCAGCAATAAGTGTGTCATTGGCGTGATGAGATGCTTCTCCTGTACTATTCATGTAATTTTGTCTACTGGAAGCAGATCTAGTGAGGTCATACCTAAGATCTTCCCTAGCAACACCCCCATTTGATACTTGGACATCATGCAGCAGGCAGTTACTAGACGCGTTACCTCCATCAACATATAAACTAGATTGATTTGAGTAAATATCTGCATCAGGCACAGTAGAAACATCTAAAACAGAAGACCCAGTAGTAGTTGCTGGCTGCTCAATCACAGGCCATTCATCATTGAGAGCATGTTGATCATAATCATTACTGCCCTCGTTCATGCTTTCAGGCACATAAGATGGACTTGGAAAGCGCGTATCAGGTTGTAAAGATGCAGAAGTGTGAGGAGCCTTGACACAATAATCGGATGGAAATGATGCGATTACATCAAGAGGTACCTCAGTTGACTTTTCTGAAGCTTTGCTTTGTGGCCTACCCATTTTTACTATATCAGCCATTGAAATCTGTCCTCTAGTGCCTCCAGACCAAGCAGACTGGACTCCTGGATGTTGTTGCACAGATGATGGGATGCCATCTACTGTTCCTATTGATTGTCTTCCCTCATCAGCGCCAAAAGAATCACTGCAACAATATATTAAAAAGAGGACTGTTATGATTACTTACACATCAGATCAAGCATAAAAAAACAAGGTAGAAACACACTAAAAGTAGATTTTTATCCATTTCAGCAACAGTAAAGTTGGCAAGGATTAAAAATGTCTTAGTTCCAACGAAAAACTTGAAGACAATTAAGGAACTCTCCATTGCAATCTCTACAATTTTCTCTTTACTTTTATACTATTGTCAATAGCCAACTTTCAGGGCTATAAATAGACATTCAAATGTACTGATTTGATAACAATAATTTTACAATTTCTTTTGTATTTAAGATGGTATATCAGAGCATTCTTGTTTTGAAAGGTCTCTCAATAGTCTGCCACCAAACACTGTTGCCCTATATAAGTGGTGTTGGGATCACTTTTCAATAGTTTTTATGCAAGACATAAAATCTGGGTACCTTTCACACTGAAACAAAAAACCTTGACCAGTAGGGTATTCTTGTTGTTCTAATAGACACTTGAGTTAGTAGGAACCACTGCAATTAGACCCAAGAAAAATAGAGGTTGAAATGGCAAACAAAAAAAAGAAGAACAAGAACTCATATCCGATATGCAGCGAAAAGGCATGTCTGCACGAGTTTAGTGACATCGTCGCAAGAGTTGACTGACAAGTTACTCCCTAACCACTGCAGGGTGGATAATGAAAATACTCCCGATAACAAACATTTTAGGTTAAACGGACCCCATAATGCTTATGGCTAGGACACCAATAAAACACACTCCAGATTTTAGGATTTTACGTGCACAATACGACGAAGATTTGGTCACCAACATGTATAGATATGATTAATTGAAAAATATGTGAACTTTCTGTGTGGGCAACTGGGCATCACTACTGAAACATGTTATTAGCAACAGAAAAACTATATGAGCTCAAGGGTTTGATACCATGTAGAGAATCAAAAGGTAGAATGTGATTTTTTTGTTGTTGCATTTGGTCAAGAGTTGACAAACATAAATAGACTAGTACAAGAAAGGAAATAAGCTTAGACCAAGGGCTTGATATAAAGAGCTAAATTAGCAATTTTTAATCTAAAAGAGACCATAAATTGTGGGCAAGATCAATTCCAATGAAAAAACACTACTCAAAATAGAAGAGATCAGTTCCATAAAGGGAATTGTTCTACAACAAACATGCCTTCTATCTTTCTACATCATGTTAGCATAATGTAAATTCTAAAATCTATATGGGTAAACAATATAGTCAATGTATTAGGAAGAGTCTAAACAAGGAGACCAATTTTTCATTATAGTATTGTAACAAAAAAAAAATTGCAATATATTCATCTACATGTGGATTGAAGTTCATTAAAGAATGAAAGAAAAGAATCAAGCATTTCATGATGGAAGATAATATTAGACAGCCAACCAAGGAACATAATAATGATGATTACTTTCCAACCACAGGTGAAGATGACTTGATCAGTTTCACATAATTTGACTAATAATTATCTTAATACTTTTCCATGATGGGAACCGGATTAAACTATGCTGTAGACTAATGAGGATTTGAAATTGATAGGTAGCCGTGATATAACACAAATGTACCATAATTAGTCCTTATCCCGTTTGCGAATATTTTACAAAAATGAAACAGAAGCGGCATCAACCATAATTCCATTACATAACTAACCCTTGAGGTGAAGGCTGTTGATGCAACGATTTCCCTGATATATGAGGTGCAGAAGAAGAACATGAATATAATGTTGGAGAAGCGGACCCATTGTCTCTCTTGTATGCAACATTACCATAATCTGACAGGAAGAATATAGAACCCATGAAGTAATAATATACCACAATCCAAAAGGGCATGCAGCATAAAGGTGCATAATATTGTGTGTGCAAATATACATCTGGAAAAAGCATGCAAGAAAAACAATACTAAACTATACCATTTGCGTTGGCATGCAATGTTGCACTTCGTCCGAGATTACGTTCACTAGCACCCTTAACTCCATGATTTGAACTAGTATTATTACCCCGATACCTTGTATCTTGGGTTTCTTTTGTCTGAATAATTAAGATTGGAAGAAAACAATGCCAAGAAAATCACTATTTGATAGTAATAGTATAAATGAGTGACTAAAATTCTAGAATCGTGTCTTGTACAATGTACACTATTCAAACTATACAAATATTATTAACAGTGAAAAATATAATTAAGTTGTAAACATATGCAAGCTAAGAGTGCAAGCTACCTCTTTTCTCCTTTCACGTTTGCTCTTCACTTCATGAAAAGTGTCTACAACATTGAAAAAGGTGTCAATTTAACATGACTTATTATCAAAATTTGAAGCTAGAAATAAAAAGGAATTGAAAACTGAATCTTTAGTAGAAAAAAATGGCATTAACTAGGGCAATATCTTATTCGCTTAAAAAAATCCCCCGAAACAGAATGTCCTCTTGATTATTTCAGCCAAATCAAGCAATCATACAATAGCATTTACCTACCTTCTAAAACATGGATAAGGAAAATTTCATATAAGTATCAGAAAACAACAAAGATGAACTACAAAAATCAAAGAATTTGAGGTCCATTCTAATTCCCTCTCACTCAAAACAGGAAGTGACAGCAAGCACAAAGGAAAAGATTAAAAAAAAAAACAATGAACTTATGGTTCGTTCTAATTATCTCCCTCAAACAGGAGACTAACAGAAACCGATAAGGAAAAAAGGCGACTTTACTACCTGGTTCCAGTTTTCACATGAAAGATGGGGAAGAAACAAAAATATATACAGTTTCTCAACCAATTAACTAGCAGAATTCAAATGAATTTCTCCAAGTTACAAGCTCAATCTGAACAAATCACTTGCTGAGTGATCTGAGCTCTTCAGATAGAAAATTATCTGATGCGAATTAAAACAATAATACAAAGAAAAACCTAAACTCCTCAGTACCAGAATTACATAAAATTTTGAAGATTTCACTCTCAACAGCTTCGTCAAAACCAAAACACCATCTAACCTTCGTAAACAATAACAAAAATTCTCAACGCTCTATTAGGCACTCCACATTCCAAATTCGCTTCCAATATTTCTCACTCGCAGTTCTCAGTGTGCAAAAGGAACACAAAAACCGAAACAAAAAAAACTCATCGCAATCGCGACCTTAGACTCTCACTGGACCAATTGAACACGCGACGCGACTGTTCCTACTAATTCTCTTCTAATTTTCCGACGAACCAAACAGAAAAACAAAACCGAACATAAAACGAGCTGAAGATCAACAGCGAGCGAGCGAGTGAGAGAGAATAAGAAACGAAACCTTCCGACAGGAGCCTCTGGACGGTGGCGTCGGGGTCCATGTTGCATTCCTTGAGGGTGGCGTGGATCTCGCTCTCCGAGAAGTTATTCAAAATCTCCTTCAATCTCTGCACCATCTTCCTCGTCTCCGGCGGCATCGCCACCACCACTCCGCCACCGCCACTCTTGCTACCACTCCCCATCTCTCTAAAACTATCGCTCTCTCTCTCTCTACAAGTATCTGTCCAAAGCGATAAAACGACACCGTCTCTGCTCTCTTCTCTTCCAAACGAACAAAACCTATTCTCTCTCTTCTCTTTGCTTTTTTTATATATATAGCGATTTTCTTTGCCTCTTGTGGACTCAATTTGAGTGTTACAAAAACACTGTACCGAGTTCTGGAGTCGGTCTAACGTCACTCAACTGTCACCTATCTTCCATCACAGAACTTTGATTACCGTCCGATCTATACCAATGGCTTGGAATTCGCACGTGTATAGATCTGGGTTTTCTTATAACTTTATACAATTTTGGAAAAATATATGTTTCAAAAAAATAAAAAATAAAATGAAATTCTTGAGGCTTTTATAATTTATTGAATTTTCAAACTTTCCTGATTATATATTTTCAGGAGAAAAAAAGAATTTCAACCATAATTTATTAGCCGAAACTCTTACGCATCGAGCAGGGACGAAAGTCAGTCTTAGTGATCTGATAGTGTCCAGTGAAATGGTCGTCGCTCAACGGATAAAAGTTACTCTAGAGATAAAATGTTGATCTTCCCTAACAGTTCACATCGACGAGAAGGTTTGACACCTCGATATCGACTATTCGACACATGGGGTTGTAGTAGGTTCCAAGAGTTGGGTTGTTCGCCCATTAAAGTGGTACGTGAGTTGGGTTAAGGACGTCGTGAGACAATTCGGTGCATGTATGATGTGGGTGTTAGAGTATTGAGAGGACTCTTCCCTAATATGAGAGGACCGGGAAAGACGCACCTTTAATGTACCAATTATCGTGTCCACAGTAAACGTTGGATAGTCAATTAATCATGACCAATAAGGTGATATCACATCACCAATTAACATTAATATCCCCATTAAATGAATTTGTGGACGCAGAACGTCCACTCGGATACATTTTTATGTGTCTTGACTGAAAATCTCAGTCAATATATATGCATGTGTTATGAAATTGATGAGAGCAAGAGAAGAAATATAATATATAGACAAAGAAATAGGGAGATGAGAGATTTTA